>PVJH01000796.1:232817-262532 GCA_004026705.1 Nesogale talazaci | reverse complement strand
ACTGTTTTTAGGGCTGTGTAGTACTCCATTCTGTGTACATATCAGTAGTTTTATTTCACCCATTCATTTACTAATAGAAATTTGACTGTTTCTAATTCTCTGTGATTATAAAGTGCAGGCGATGATATTTGAACACAGATGTTTGGTCATGTCCTATTTCCTGTTTCTTCTGAATATATGCCCAGTAATGGAATTGCTGGGTTGTACTCTAATTGGATTTCCATCTATTTTAGGTATTACTAAATCACTTTTCACAGTGACTGTATGTATCTAAAACACCATTAGCATTGAGTAAGAGTTCCTATCTCATCACACTCTTTGAAGCATTTTTTTTGTTTTTTGTGTTCTTGAAATGGGCTATCCTTGTGGATGTTAAGTGGTATCTCATTGCTGTTTCGATTTGCATTTCCCTGATGTCTAATCATTAGAAACATGTTCCCATATGTTTATTGGTCATTCAGGAATCCTCCTTTGTGAATCTTCTGCTCAAGTCTTTGGCCTATCTTCTCAGTGGGATATTTATTTCTTTGCTTTTTTTCTTAATGCAAAGTGGCAGGGTTCTATAGATTTTAGAAATAAGACCTTTGTCTGCTATATATTCACTACATCTCTTTTCTCAGTCTGTGGGCTTTCTCATTACTCTCTTAAGGAAGTCTTTTGATGCACACAAGTGTTTTTTTTTTAGTATGCCCCACACAGCCATGCTATCTTCCTCTGGGTGTGCATCCTTCATCATTACTGATAGTATATATATATACATATATGTACACATATACATATATATATATATATATATTCTGTGTATTAAGGTTCTCAGCCATTGTCCATAACTTTTCATTGATAGGCCTGATAGTTTGGGGTTTTACCTCAAGTGCTGTGATTCACCTTGGATTCCTCCTTGTTATTGGGCTGAGGTAAAAGTCTTGATTGGTTCTTCTGCAGGTTGACATCCAGTTTTTCCAGCTCCATTTGTTGAAAGGGGCATCTGCTTCCCATTTGATCATTTGAGGGTCCTTATCAAAGAGCAGTTGTTTATATTCTGCTGGTTTTCTTTCTGGGTTTTCTTTCTTATACATTCATCCTAGTATCTATCATTATACCAGCACCATGTTGTTTTGAAAACTGTGGTTATATAATAAGTTTTACAGTAAGTTAACGCAAGCCCCCCAAATTAATTCTTGTGAGAAGTTGTCTGCCCATTCTGGGTTACTTCCCTTTTCCTATGAAATTTAAAGTTTTTCCATGTCTTTGAAGAACGATGCTAGTATTTGGATTGGGATTGCATTGTTTTATAGCTTTCCTGGGACAGATCTTGGTTAGGTATATTCCTAGATATTTCAATTTATGCTTGGTAATCATGAAGGGTACTAGTTTCCTGATTTCATTTTCTGTAAACGCAGCAGTTGTATATAGTAATCCAGTTTATTTTGCTGGTTTTTCTTATATGCTGCCCACCTACCTTACTCCTCCATCACTTCTACAGTCCTATTGTGGAGTCTTTGGAGAACTCAGCATCTACAATCATATCATCTGCAAATCATGAAAAAGTAACTTCCTATTTCCCTAAATGTACACTTTTTATATCCTTCCACTGCCTGCTAGCTAGGAGCTCCAGGACCGTGTTGAGTAAAATTGGGGATGGGGACATCCTCTTGTCTGGTTCCCTTTTTCAGTGAGTATATTTAAACATTACTTCATTGATTGTAATGCTTGCTGATGGATTTTCATATATATAATTATATTAAGGTATTTTCCTTCTAGCCCTGTCTTATTGATGGTCTTAATTAAGAATGGATGTTGAATGTTGTTAAATGTTTTTCTGTGACCACTGATACAGTTATGTGGTCCTTGCTCTTTTCCTTCTCAGTGTGGTGGATGATGTTGGTGGATTTTCAAATGTTGGACCAACCCTGCAACCCTGTTGTAAATCCCGTGATGGAATATACATACTTCTATATTCTATTAGCCAAGATTTTGTTAAGGATTTTTACATCTATGTTCATTAGAGCTATCTACTAGTAATTCTCTAGTTCCTCTTCATACCATCACTCATGGTTCTCTTTTCTCTTCAGTTTATTTAATTAGCTTGTTTGTTTTTCAGATTTTTGAATTTTCCTTGGTTGTCTTCAAGGTTTCTGATACCATTCTCTGCCTTTTCTAGTCTGCCAATAGGTCTTTCACTGTTTGCTCTGCTTCTGCTGTGCTTGTTCTGAACTCCTCAATCTCCTTTGGTAGGCAGATTCTATTCTCTCTTTTTCCTTCCTTTTTCTGTACTGATTTCCTCATGTCCTGTATGTCTCTGAGCATAATAGGTGAAGATTTCTTTCAGTTGCAGTTCAAAGTCTGCCCCTTCTATGCATGTTGTTGGTACATGTTTTCCTCTGACTCAGTGTTTTGTTTCTCTTGCTTTCTTGTTGTGGTTCCTGATAAGACTTGTCTGTGTCATTTTGGTGTGGTTTAGTGACATTTGTGAGGTTGTCCAGGAGGCCTGTAAATTCTTTCTCAGGGACTATCAGAGTTGATTCTAAAAACTACCTGGAGTCAACTGCGCTTCATGTTCGAGCTTCTTCTCTAATTCATAGTTGATTCTGCAAAAAGAATGATTCTAAGGCCTGTGTAGAGCTCTGTGTGCTTGGGTATCATGCAACACCTCTGTGTCACTGGGGCTTTGCTGTATCCCTAGGCAGACTGGAGTCTCTATTTGGTGGAAAATTCAAGTGATCCTGTCACGCAGAGTGGGCCAGGTAGTCTCTGGCAGCAGGGGTAGTGCTGGGCAGGCTGTTTGCATGGGAAATGGGTGGCAGGGAGTCAGAGTGGGTGTGGCACATTGGGTTCCTGCCAGGGGTGATTGGAGTGTCACTGGGGTGCAGATTTCAAGCAGCAAGAGTGGCTGGTAGGAGTAGACTCATTAACTGTCAAGCTGTGTGGTAGTGGGCAGGGACACGGGCCTTGAAGTGGTGGCAGCAGGCAAGGGTGTAGCCATTGGTTGTGGGGTGGTGGGACCATGGGGTTGTAGTGGTGTTTGGGGTGTAGGCTGGGAAAAGGATCATGAAGCTTGATGTGGTGGGGTGGGGGCAGAGTCTGGGGACATGGATGGTGGTATTATGAAGAGGGTGAAGTGGCAAAGAGGTGGGTTGGGGATAGTGGCAGTGGCTATGATCTGCTATTTGGTGGCAATTGTTGGACCTTGGGGACAGGACCATGGACAGAGGCAGGTCTGGGTGGGCGATGCAGGCCTATGTGATCCAGGAACCAGGCCACACACCTATGGTGTTTAGCTGAGTGGGGGAAGGAGGGGGACAAAGTGTGTCAAGCTGAGGGACAGGTGTGCCCAGAGATTTTTGGAAGCAGTGAGGGTCCTCTGCTCTGTCTGATTTCCCCACTCAGTGTCTCTATTACCCAAACTGGCAATAGCCCATGGAGCTCCTGATGCAGTTACCTTTACCTCACAGGTATCTTCCTGGATGTCCGTAGGTGTCTAATTTTAAGGGATCTCAATCATCTAGTTTGTCTTGTGTGTTCTTTTATTATTAATGGTATAATTATGTCAAATACTAGAACCCACATGTTTGTCCTTATTTTTTCATTGAAGATCTTTATAGCTGTTTTACATTTTGGTCTTTGACCCACTTTTATTAAATTTTTTAGTATATGATGTGAGGTATGGTTTCTGCTTTATTCTTAATGAACAGGTCATCTTTTATGATGTGATTTTTTGGGGGGTTTGCATGTCAAAAATTAGTTGCTTTTAGGGAGATAGATTTTCTTTTGGGTTCTCGGTTCTGTCACAGTGGGTTGTGTGTCTATTGTATACGGACCAGAGTACTTTGGCTGCTTTACTCTTTAGTATACTTTGAAATCTGGAGTGAGTGACATCCTGCTCAATTCTCTTTTTGCAACAGTCCTTTGCTTGTCTGTGCTCTCTTTCCTTTTCACATAAATCGTGTGGTTACTTTTCTTTCTCCTTGAAGAATGATATTGGAAATAGGAAAAGGATTGAATTGTATCTACTTTTTTTTGAGGTAGTATCATCATACCATCTTCCACACTGATGGCTAGAGATTATGCCAGGAAGACACTTCTGAGTAAAGTTAGGGACAGAGCCCAATCTAGCAATCAGGTTGCAGCCTGGTGACGTTGCCTTAGAGGTTGTGACCTTTGGCTAAGAGAAAAAACAGAATTAAACTCTCTAAGTTCCAACACCTTATGGGCGAGCTGGATTTTGCATCTGGTTTCTTAATATTCTTTTGTATTGCCTTCTGATTCCAGGACTTCTCAGAAGACTGTCCATGGTGGATTCATTTGACTGACATCTGATTCATTTTTAGCTATGCATCCGCTAGCTGTGTCTGCTTCATCATCTTGCTTCCTGGTCATGAGCTTCCACAAGTCTGAAATCTGATTTTTGAAATATTGAAGAACAATTTGAAATATTGAAGTTGATCTACCTATCCATAATCATGTCAATTATTTCTTGACATAAATCTATTTATATATGCAAATTCGTATAAGCATTACTAGTTTAATCACTGGAGAGCCGAACCTAACATATTCCATTATTCTTCTGTTGATTTTGTCATGCTTTGTGATAGGAATGAAGCTGGAACCAATCTCATTGTAACAAGACTAACAGTTCCTTTATAGAAAATGTTCTTTCTCAACAATACAAATGTCACAAACATATATAGGCCTCACCAAATAGAATACACTGGAGTCAAATTTATCACCTCTGTTGGAAAAGAAAACGAAACAATTCAATATCATCAGCTAAAAAATTGCCAGGGATCAACTGTGGAACAGTTGAATATATTGAAAATGTAAGGAAGTGCAAGACTGTCAAAATATCCCCTTGAGTATATTCTACCTTAATTAAGAAAATATCTGAAGAAATTATATGATACATTGAAAATTAATGACAGGTGATTTGATGTGGAATGGCATCAAGAATATCATACATGAAGAAGTCAAAAGATCATAAAATGAAAGTAATTAAAGAAAAGGCCAAAGTGTATATCAAAAGATATTGTGAAAATGTTCTTGAAAGTATAGTAGCTAAAGTATATTGAAGAAATGATGGAGTTGAATAGGAAACCTCTTAGGTATTGTTACAAAATATGTAAAGACATAGCATTTAGAAAATAATGAAGAAAAGATACACTCAGAATATCCTAACCTGAAAGAAATGGAAAAAAATCAAGCATCCTGTTGAAATATTGATTAAACTATTATTTGATTAAAATACTAAATGATATAATAGACAACAAAAGATGAGGAATGAGATACAGTCATTGTACTAAAAAGGTCAATACTCAACCATTTCATGAGATAGCAGATGATGAAAAGCTCATTGCATTGGAGACAGAAATCCAAGCTGAATTGACGATATTCCTGGTGCCTGAATGGACAGGATATCAGTTAGAATATTTAAGCCAGCTCATGCAACACAGGGAATATTCACAAGTCTACGGCAAGAAATCCAGAAGATAGCTACTTTGCTACCAACTGGAAGAGACCCATAATTGTACTCATTTCAATGAAAGGTGACCCAATAGAATTCAGACATCATTTAATGTTATCATTAATACCAGATGCAAATAATATTTTGCGTAAAATAACTCAAAAACTACTTCAGAAGTACCTCACTAAAGAGGTGACAGAAATTCAACCTGGAATCTGAAGAATATGTTGAATGAGATTTAACACACCTGAAATCAGATAGATCTTTGCAGAAAGAGGAAACTACCACAAAAAGATTGTGTTTTATTAACTAGTACAGATATCCAATTGTGTGAATCACAATAAATTATGGATAAAATGAGGGGAAATAGAAATTCTAGGGCACTAATTGTGTATGTGTGTGTGCACGTGCAGAAACTGTACATTGACCACAAGCATTGGAACAGAACAAGAGGATTCAGTATGCTTCAGATTCAGAAAAGGATTATATCATGGATGCATACTTTCATCACACTTTTTAAATCTCTATAGTCAGTAGATTATCAGATAAATTGCGTCCTGTGCATGAGGCTTGGGAGAAGTCATGTTACCTTCAAAATGTAGATAACACACATTTGCTTACTTAAAGCCAAGAGAACTTGAAGCAGTTTCTAATTAAGATGAAAGACTATATAGCCTCTAATATGGACTTAAATTCAACGTAAACTCAAATCCTCAGAATTTAACAACCTAATAGATGGAGAAATATATAAATGAATGAAAATTGAAGTTTTCAGATATCTTGCTAATCATCAATCAAGATAAATAGATGGAAAAGTCAAGAAATTATCAGATTCCTTGCATTAGGTAAAACAGCTAGCAATGATCTGTTAAAATGTTAAATCAAAGATGATAACTAAGATGCATCTGACCCCAGGCATAGTATAGCGATCATCTCATATTCATGAATCTGGATAAAAATAAGGAAGATCACAAAAGAACTAAAGCATTTGAATCACACTGTTGACAATGAATATTCAAATAACCACCCAAAACCAGAACAAACAGCTCTGTCTTGGTTAAATGCTGCATCTTCCTTTTACAGTCATGTCTAATGGTTTGACCAAAAATTGATCCATTATATGAGTAAGTTAAGACTTGATAGATGACTAAAAGCCATAGTATTGGTTGTTCCACCCATCCTCTGTCTGAACAATAAGTCTGGTCTCTTTTTGCCCTATGAATTTTGTTCCATGTTTTTCTCCCTTTCTGTCCATCACTTTGTAATGTAGTCCATTTCAGAATAGTTGGTAGTTGTAACCAGACACCATCTGGTTGTAGTCTAGTTATCAGTCTCTCATTCAGAAATTGATATTTTCACAGTCCATTAAAAATCGAGATATTTATTTTCATGTGTCTTCACCTTTCTTTATTCTTATTTCCAAACAAGGATAGACTGAAAATGGTGTCAAAAATGACTGTTCATAAGCATCTAAGTAACCAGTCACTATGCATCAAAGTATGATGCTAAATGTTGTCTTTGTGGACTATTTGACTTCAATTGCTCTTGATGATCCCTCAGACCACGATCCTGACCATCTAGGTTCAGTGACTTCTACCTTCAGTTTGTCTGGTTATTTCTAAGATATTTGCATAACTTCATCCACTGTATATTCTACAACATTCATGAATCTATTTCCAACAGATGTAAAAGCACATATACAAATATTCGTTGATCAACATATTCACGTTCATAAGCATACTCCAAATCTCTTTCCCACCCTCATTCAGTCTGTAGGTCTGTCCATGCATTTATACATTGATTGTCATTATTATAGGACTCTGCTTATAACAGCATATCCGTATATTCATTTTTTAACTCTTGAACTTCTCCTATGTCTTCATTTTTTGCTGCTCTCTCTAATTATATATTGCAGTCACATTCATTCAAGGAACACCATTCTATCCTTTAGTCTATAATTTATCCTACTTTCTTTTTTCCCAACTTGGTGATGATCAAACAATTGGTGATAAAAGTGGAAAATGAGATTTTTCAAACATTCCCTGGATAATCTTAATTTAGGGCCAAGAATTAGAACCAGTGGCCTATAATATAATCTAAGGAAATTTTTAAAACTTCAAGATTACATTTAAAAAGAGCTAAGTAGTATACTGAAAAAAAAACAGAATAAAAAAATCCTCACTTCCATTGAGTCAAAGCTCACTCACAGTGATGCTCCATGAGCTCTAGTAGCTTCTAACTGCCAACTATTGGGGTCACCGTCCAACTCATAAGCAATACACCTCCGGGACTCCTTTTACAGGTAATGAACATCTAGCTAAACAATATGACCACTGGATGTTTCTTCAGAGATAAATTCATTGTTAAATATAATCTTATAAATTAATCTACTCATAGAGTAGTTGACATAGAGTTAGCTATGCAGTATTGAAAATGGAGTGAAAGATATATACCAAAACTTATTTTGGTTTCAGAGCAGCTGCAATCTAGAACTGTTTATTTATAAGTCATTCTCAATATAAAAGAAGAGCCTTTTTGTCTACTCACCACAGCATAAGGACACGTTGCTAGCTTTTCCAGGAGTGGTATGAAGGAAACAGATATTCTTTAAAGAGAATACATTTCTACATTATCCTCACTCAACCATTATTTGATCCATCAAGAGATATTTCCTCTCTCTATATCTGCTCTGTCTCTCTTAGTGAAATTAAGGAAAGAGACTCTGTGATGAAGTCAAACAGCTTAGCGATGTTTTTGAGTGTTGATTTAAAAGAGTAAAGTGAGGTTCCCTGCAAGAACAGCACAGCCATGTAGACAAAGCAGTTGTCTAATACAGAGTCAAAGACAATCAAAATGGTAGAAAAAAGAAAAAGGAAATGTCACCTGTACATCAACTGCAGAAACTATGGTCAATAGCTATTGTAGCAAAAGTAATACACATGTCTTGCTCATGAGTGACCCATTTGCTAGGAAAATCCTTCCCCCTGCCACATCCTACTGACATTGCATTGATTCCAACTCAGAGCAAACCCACATGTGTTTTTTGAGGTTGTAAGTCTTTACAGCAGCAGCTAGCCTCATCTTTCTCCCTTAGCATGGCCTACAAGTTCACTCCATTGGTTTTGTGCTTAGTAGTCCAACTCTTCCCCAACAGCACTGCTAGTCTTTCCAAGAAAGACATAGCCTAAATAATAATGAGAAAAAAACTAATGATGCTTTCCACACTGGAATTTATCATTATTGTATATAGATTTTAAATGTATTATCACTATTACTGTTACTGAACCATCACTGAACTGAGTAAGGCTCTACTTAAATGTATTTACTGTAAGACACCCTATTTAAGCATGATCTAACATAATATGTTCAATAACTATTCTTTCAAAAATTGAGACATAGAAAAATAAAATAGAATATCCAAAATGACACAAGTAAACCAGGGTAGATCCAGTTCCTTAACTCAGGACTTTGGTCTTCAAATGATGTGAATTATGTGATGCTACAATGAAGAGAGTGACTTGAGCTGTGTGTGTGTGTGTGTGTGTGTGTGTGTGTGTTAATCTGGGTAGACTACAGGAACAAATTTACAGACATGCATGTGGCCATAAGGAAGGGGTTTATATACAAGAGAAAGCATCCCAACCCAGTCCAGTTCAAAGTCTTAAGTCCGATATTAGCCCATATGCCCAATATCAATCTATGAACTCTCCTTCGGACTCACAAAGTCACAGGTGAGTGGGCGCAGAGTCCTGGCACAGGTAGAGGTCTCCTCATAGCTCCTAGCTTCCAGGGTTCAGGGTTCTTCAACAGCATCCAGTGGTGCAGAAGCAACTCATCGCTGTTAGGGGTCTCCATGTGGCCTCTCCAGTTTCAGAGGTCTGGCTCCACCAGGGCCAAACCGTGTGGCTTCTCCAGCTCCTCAGATCCTGATATCTTGTCTAGCCCATGATTCGTCTCTGAGACTAACTCCCAACAACTGGGGAAGATAGCTCTCATCTTCATGAGGGAAATATCACAAGATTTCCCAGAAGTCTCAGGAGAAAGCCATGCCCACATGGAGGCCTCATTGGCTACTCCATGGCTATCTCCAGATTAACAGGCTAGACTCCACCTCTACATTTCAACCATAAAATTAGCATAAGCACATGACTGCCACCTTATGCAACTTAAAGAAAAAGATATTTCTGAAGATTATGTTGAGAAAACGTTTTGGATATTTCTTTAATACTGGAATACCAGGCCAGGAGAAACCTAAGATTCTGAAAGTCAAGTTCTTTTGTTTCACTAATTTCTACCACCTCTTGTCTCTTGTGCACAGTTTTTTTTAATTCTTCCGGACACCCATACTGCATTCAATTATCTACATTGACACAATAATTCAGATGCATTCATTCCTTGGTCTTTATTTTTCACTGTTCAGCTTTCTCATGTGTATAAGGTGAATCCTTTTAAGGATCGTTTTGCTTGCAATCCATGCTGTCTTACACTCCTTTCTCATCATGTCTCTTTGTGATGCAGTAGCCATGAACACATTAAGCAGCTTGTTCTGTATTCAGAGGATCAAGGTAGTTTGTGTGTTTAATTATTTTAAATTATGAAAGTAATTCATGATCATTTCAATAAATCATGATAAATAAGCCATGACCAGATAGTTTAAAATAGCACAAACCATATGTTTAAAATATTTATCTAAGGAATAAAACTACATATCAGAATTTTAATATCTGTTCTTTAGATATGTTTCCATACATATTGCATTTTATATAGTCATGTCCCTCAAATATACTGCTGTAACCTCTTTTTATTTTCTCATAGCCATTGAGTCTCTTTCAACTCATAGTGATCCTCAAAACAGGACAGAACTGCTCTGGTGAGTTTCCAAGACTTAATTCTTTTTTTAGATTTGAAAAATTATTTTTCTACATATAGAGGTCAGACCTAAGACAATGCTGCCAATATGTTAGGGGATTATAAAATCATGTAACAGAACACATTTGAATGTAATAAATATTCTATTTTCACATAATGTGCCATGCAGTCACTTCCTCTTGTGGGACATAATGAGCTCATCTTTCTTTTCATCTTGCAGTTAGCAGTCCAACAGCCACCAGGGCTTCTTCACTTGCTTTTATACTTAGCAATACATTGTGAATGCTTTTACCATAACCCCAACTATCCTGTGCCCATTAAAACAACTTTCACTAATTTGTTGGCTATGAAAGTAAAATACGACCATTTTAGAAACTATAGAAAAAAAAGTAAAGTAGCCCACATCACCCAGCACTGTTATGATTATCATCATCAATAATAATTTATTTAAACATTTTTGATATGTCAGTTTTAAAAGCTGCATCATATCACCTCAAATGTGTGTCTTATGAATTTAATGCAAGAATCCAGGTTCTAGATTTTATCCTCATACATAAACCTGGGATAAGTAGCCTTGTTCATTCACTTTTGTACATATCTCCTTCCTTAAGATGAATTTCACTGCTATTGCATGGTGTTAGAGTTTGGGTTTAGTGGTGTAGGAGTTGAAAGTGATAAATGGCCCTTAAGTTACCAGGGGACCAGGTTCTTGCACCTTCCTCAAAGAATGGGTCTCCTACGGCAGTTGCCATACTATTGACTTGCTGGAAGAGCATGGGAGCCTAATGAAGAGGAGCAAACAAGAGTATGTCTTAAAATCTAAGTGTATGTTGTCAATTAAAATGCTTTCCTTAGCTTATCTAAAATGAATACTTACAGAAAGATATTAGTTTTGTATAAAAATTAATCCCCATATTACTTCTCTAATTCAAGCCATCCATCAGCATCTAGTTCAAGAGTTCATAAAGTTGGGGACTATGGGAGTCCTGGCACTTTCTCAACTACTAACCAAAGATTAAACACGCAACTACTAGCCAAAAGGCCAATACTTCAAAATCACCAATGCTTCTGTAATAGAAATGACTTGGAATTCATTCCCTCAACTTAAGAAATCCTGTGGGTACATTTTAATATTATCTTGAAGTATCACTATGTTTCAGAATTAACTGGATGGAATCAAATTTTTAAAAAATAACAACAACAACAACAACAACAACAAAAAACACTTGGAGGCGAATCTGAGTACCCTTGCTCCAAACAAACAAATAAAATATATTCTCTGCTTCAAACTCAGAGGTTTTCATAGAGTCATGATTCACTGTAGTATTTATTAACAATGATTCTTCTCTATCCTTCCTGAGTGTAGGAAGTCCAATTCCCTCTCAATGCACTTCTAGGGATCATATGGGAATATCACCGTGTATCCTGATTCCTGTCTATCATGCACTACCCTGAGTGTCTTCATCAGTATCATATCCTCTTGAAGCTGAAAAACATTTCTTCACCTCACTGCCTGTCTGCAACCTGTTCTCACCTAGGCAAGCACATAGGCTTTTGGAGCTCTGTTGGTGCAATGGTTACTGAGTTGGGCTGGCATCCCCATGGGTGTCAGTAATGACAAGGAGGAAGACTGGACTTTCTATTCTCCTTATCAGTCATCACCTCAGAAACCCACAGAGGGTCCCTCCGGGTCCGCATGGACTCAGTGGCAGTTAGTTTGTTGCTTTGCTTGTAGTTAATGTTTTTGAAGATAATGTGAAATTGTAGCATTAATACAGTTTTATGAAAAGCTGGGAGTTGGGGAAATGATAGCAGGATAAAGGAAAAAATCAAAAATGAGTACCCAATGTAATCACTGTGAAGTATGATTTCTGTGGCTTACACAGAAGCTCCCCCAGTGATCATTTCTTGATTATGAGCCTCACTCTTCAGGGTCCAGTTGCCCCCTCTCCTCCCCTGGAATTCGGAGAACACAATGCAGTCTTTTTTTTCTAATTCTACAGTGACAGTAAAGAATCTGACAGTTAACTATGTATTATATAGTTAATCCTATGGATTACATAGTTAATCCACCAGTGAGTTGATTCTGACTCCTAGAGGACCTCTATGGGGTATCTCAGACCGTCAATCATCGTGACAGCAAGTAGCCTCCTCCGTCTCCCTCAGAGCAGCTGATGAACAGTGTGCAGGGCCAAAAGAGCTCATTGGTGAGTGCTCTAAATACAAAAACAAGATCACTGCTATGGAGTCTATTCCAGTTCAGAAGGATCTTAGATGATGGAGTCGAACTACTCCTGTGGGTTTCTGAGGCTATAAACCTTGATAGAAGCACAAAGTATCCTCCTTTTCTTGCAAAATGGGTGGTGCTTAATGCTGACCTAGGGGTTAGTAGCCTAGAGCACAATGCACTGTGTCAGCATCGTTCTTTTTGCCAAACACAGCATTCAATAATCAGCTGCATTCAAAAGCGTCGCCACTAGGATTCCAATTCACACATGCATAGATTTACTCCAAACAAACATGCTTATACTTGGCGTCTGCCATCAGTGGATGGATACACGCAAGTTCTCACTTACTCTAGTCATGCTTGTGTATTACGCTCATTCTCACTCTGTCACAGTCATCGAGTCATTAGCGATTCATAACCACCCTCTGTGGGTTTCTGAGACTAACCGTTTATGAGAGTAGATAGTCCAGCCTTCCTCCTACAGAGCTGTTGGTAGTTTCCAAGTGTCAACAACGCAAGTCTCAGCAGAACTCATAAGCACTACCCCACCAGGGCTCCATATAACTCTCATTAGGGTGCCTTAAAAAAGTACATGTTACACTAAAATCAACTAGTTCAAAGAACTGACTTTTCCATGAATCTTTCAAGCCAGGTGGGAGCTAGTGATGACAGTTTTAGGGGACAACTTGTACCCAGGAATGAGATTTGGCTTTAGTAACATGTTTGAAAGAGGCAAGGTCTAGTAAGAGCAGTGGTTTCTGAGTGGATGCCCTCCACAAGACCTGTTAAATCCAAAGCAGAAAGGTCAGCTCTGAAGTTTATAAAGAATGGCCTGTGAATGCCAAGTGGATAATCCCTATAGATTGAATGGGATTCAATGTATATGAATGACACAGACAAGTAAGTGAAGGCTTATTATGAAGACTTTTTTGTTTTTTTTTTAAAGAAAGCAAAACTGATGAGAAAATGTCTAAGAAAGTTGTTCCAAGGAATTTTCTGTTTCTATCGTGACAATGCACATGTAGATTTTTTAAAGGTAGCCAGGGCAGTCCTATGAGAATTTCACAGGGAAACCTTTGCTTTGCATCTTACCTTCCTGATGTTGCTCCTTCAGACTTAGTTTGCTCTTCAAATTAGAGGAATAATTAAAGAGTATGATTGGACTCCTTTGGGAAGGCCAAAATGGCAACAAACACAAGAGTGCAGAATGTTTGGGAAAGGGTTAGAGAGATGCAAACAATAGCTCCATGAAGGATACACTGAGAAACTGTAGCTTCAACTGTTGATATTGTTGCTTAATAAAGCTTCTATGATTTCATAGCAATTTTTGGCTTACACTTATACTGTACCGTATCTTGTTTCAAAGATGCTATTGATTATGAGATTGCACCATTGATTTAATAAAAGCTATTCAGAAAACAAATAAAAACCTCCCTGCATTGAGTGTACACATCGATTACTCAATTCTTTCCAATTTTCCAGCCAGTAATTTGTGAAGGGTGATGGGATAAAGAAGTGCTTAGAAGTAGATGGAGGAAATATGGTGTGGAACAAAATGTGAACTTTCACAGTAAAATCCTCAGAAGTCAACCATCCTTACTTCTAACCAATATAAGATTCATACCAAGCCAAGAACTTAAGCTAGGAGTATTGAATGAAAGTTGGGGTATTACATGGAATCCTTGACTTGTAAGTAAACTTACACTTGCATGTATGTGTGTAGATTTTTCTTCTAAAAGGATTGGCATATTCCATTAAGTTCTTAAAAGTTGTACCAAACTCAAGTTTCTTAACAACTAATTTAGAAAATCATTTGGAGGTTATCGTTTTTTCCTGAGATCTCCAGTGGAGTTATTCAATTATTCAATTTTTGTAACCATTAAAAAGTCTTTATGAACTTGCTCAAAATTTGCTGTCACATGTGCTATGTTCATGGCCAGAATATTTGTTTTTGTTGGGTATTTTATTGTCAATAACAATGACGATGGGTTAGGGTTAGGGTAAATTTTAAAACAAAGAAGACAAAAACAATGATGATGATATATGTCAGCTTATTAATATAAGGAAGACCAAGATACCGAGTACTAGATCTGCCTTCTGCTTTTAATTTTTTCCCTTTCCCAATGGATTTAGAATAAATTGTTCTTTTGGACCTGAATAATTTTTTGCTTAGTAAGTTAATTTTGCACATATTGTACATATTTCGTGATCAATAAATTCTGACTGGATTAATTAATTCTGTAAATGATAGCAGAAGGGTGAGTAACTAAAACCTTTGGAATGTTATTTGGTGATTTAATTGAGATGATTAAAGAAAGTCCTATCCTCATTTCACAACCTCTTCTGAAACAGGGTAGAGTTTTTTGGCAGTTTCTATTAATTTATGGATACAACCATGCTTTACTTATCTTCATCAAAATTTTACTGGCATGTAAGACCAATTATATTATTCAATAGTTTTCACACTTTGCTGGTTAGCCTATCATTAAAATGAATACAGATATGGGCAGAATGGGCAGATAGCTAGCTTCTAAATTTCCTGTCATAGATGAGCAAATACTTCCAGCTTTGTATCAGTTTGTTAAAATCCTCCAATTGATATTCATGAATCATTGGAGTAATATTTTTCACCAATGCCTTCAGTGAAGTATACATTCATTTCTTTAATGCCATCTATTCTTCATCATATGTTATATCCTGAAATGGTTAAAGTTTAACTAAATATTTTTATTGCAATGACCATGTACTTCTTCCATATTCTTTTGATGCTAGCTATATTGTTCAATTGTTTGCACATATATATCCCAATATTGAAATTTGAGGTTTGACTTTTACCTTCAGTCTTTTCAGCTTGAGAAAAGTTGAGCATGTCATTCCTTTTTGTTATTGTGACATCAGGTTATTGCACATTTCATGATAGTACTTTACTTTTCCTCTCTAGCTCTGTGAAATATTCTGTTAAGTTATTTTATTTCCTAATTCCTCCAATTTATTTTTGTAACTCTACTTTCAAGAACAGGATTCATAGCTTCTTTTAACATCCACTTCAGGGATTTATTTTCTTTTTCTTCTTTTTTTTTAAGTAATCTTGGTGGTTATTTAATGCTTGATGGGTTAGCCTATTGCACCACGACGAGTCTGATGCTTTGAATCTACCAACCCCACCTCATGAGAAAGATGAGCTTGTCTGATCCTATAAATATTTCATCTCAGAAACCTAATGGAGTAGTTCCTATAAGGAACTGCATGTACCCTCTCCTATAGGATTACCTGAATTTATATTTATCTTATTTTGGAGAGTTTGATGGGTTCCTGTTAGTTTTCTTTACATATTCTGTCCTCCTATTTAATTTGATTTCCAGTCATTAATGCTCAATGTATCAAATCTATTTTTGAGGTGGTCTCTGTGTTCAGGTAGAATATAATCATGGTCACCCTTTGACTCTTATAGGCATCTTTCTATTTATTTAGTTTCAAATGGAACTTGCACTCAAAGGATTAGTGGTCTATTCTACAGTTGATTCCTGACCATGTTTTCACTTATGATATTTTCTCCACTGTCTCATTTTTAAAAAAAAATTATTGGGGGTTCTTACAGCTACTACAACATTCAGTACATCATTTGTATCAAGCACATTTGCACACATGTTTCCACATACATTTCCCAACATTTTCCACTTAAGCCCTTGGTACAAGCTCCTCTTTAAAAAAAAAAAAAACCTCCCCTTTCCCCTCCCCCCCTTTTTTTAATGAATCATTTTATTGGAGGGGCCTATACAACTCCCATCACAATCCCTAACAACATCAGTTGTACGCAGGCCACTTTTACACACCCATTGCCATCATCACTCTCAAAACATTCTCCCTCCCTCCAGGCCCCCATTATTATCTCCCTATATTACCCTTCCTCCCCCCATCCCCCTTGAACCCTTAGTAATTTACAAATTACTTTTTCATCCTGTACTCTCTCCTTTTTAAGAGGTAGTCAATCAATGTGACCCTTGTGTCTTCCACTGGGCGATGTCTACTTCTACAGATGCTTTTTGTGTTGTTGAGAAAAATACTACCAATGAGCAATCCATTGCTTTAGAGATATTTTCTTTCACTAACAAGCTGCTATCAATGCACATTGATTATATGTTTATCTACTTTGGATGGGAGATGTTGGTTAAAAACAACAAAAAAACATTCTTCTGTATATATATCTTTACCAGTATGAGTTGGTGATTAAACTTAAATAATACTAACATGAGCTGCTCTTCCTTGTAGACTATTCCTATGATACTATTCTATAGCTGATAGTATTCCACTTCAAGCTAGATCTTTGTCATGTTCTTTGTTCCTCAGAAACATTTAATTTTTGCTTTCTAACAGCTTGGTGGAGTATGTCCTCTACATAGCATACAATTCAATAGTTTAATCATATCAAGAAGAGTTGTACCATTATTCCCATAAGAAATTTTAGAATATTTTCTTCTTCCTTGTACTCATTGTTATCTGTGTAATTATTTTTTTAATTGTGGCCAAAATACAACAATAAAATATTCTCTTATTCAGTGATTTCTGCATATATAATTTAATGTCCTTGATTATATTTGTAATGCTGTACAACCATAATTGATATCCTTTTATAAATGATTCCACTGCCTCTAAAATAAACACAGTGCCCCCTAAAAAAACTTTATCCTTTTGTGGGAAATATGTTCATTTGGAGTTTCTTTCTTTTTTAATTTAATAGTTTTCTTAATATAATAGCCACATATAGTACAATTCCAACATCAAAGTTATTTCAAAAGCATTTTATATACAACATCATAATCAGTTCTAATGATCACTCCCTTCTCCCTCATCTGTTGTTTGATCCCCAATTCTGTTCACCCACTCTACCTCACACCCCTATTCTCAATAAACCATTGCATCAATTATTGTCTGTATACTCCCTTTGTGCTTCATAAACTGGGAAACCTAGTAGAAATAACAAAATACAAAAACAAAATGAAACAGAAAGAAGAAAATAGTAATATGAAGATAAAAGGACAAATAGAGAGTAAGAAGGAAAAACCACCATAAGTATTTTAAAAGCCAGAGAAGAAACTTCTAGTTCATGGCCATTTTTGCTCTTTAAAGTCGGGAGCCCTCGTGGTGTCATGGTTACGTGTTGGGCTGTTTGCCACACATTCAGCAGTTTGAAAGCACCAGCTGCTTGGAAGATAAGATTTTCTCTTTCTATGTAGAGAGTTACTGTCTTTGACACTCACAGGGGCAGGTCTCTCCTGTCCTCTAAGTTTGACATCTGCTCAATGGCCGTGGGAGAGAGAATATCAGTCCATTGATCTTCATGCGTTCTATTTTATTTTTTGTCAGATTCATATTTTTCATATTCCACATCCCAATTGTTCATGGATAGTTGTGCCTATTTTTCTTTCTTATCTTGAGTTATGCCACATCAGAAAATGAAGGTACCAAAAGCTTTGCTCCATTTTTGTCAGTAAGTGTGACTCCAATTTGAAAAGAAAGCTCTCCTTCCCTCATATCCTCAGTGCCTTTCAACATGAAGGACACATTTTCCGGCACTATATGTTCCATTTGACACAATACCACAACGTTCCATTTCTGGTCATAAAGTTTCCATTGGCTAATATTTTCAGAAGTAGATTGGAAAGTCTTCCTTATTCTGTGATAGTCTGTAAGCTGTCCTGAAAACTGGCCCCACGCTATTTAAAATCCTGGCGGCATATCTGCCAAAATTCCAGCAAGATGCAAGACTTCACAGTATGACCAACTCACAAACAGTTGTGGATAAACTAAGTAAAATATTTCAGAAAATAATTTATAAAAAGGTTACAGAAATACAAGGACAGGGAACTTACAGAAATTGAAACCAAATGATAAGCAGATTTGCAAAATGGAGTATATTTGATGTCAGATGGATGTTGACTGGAAGCAGAAAATATCAGAAACATGTTCTGTGTGCACAGACTGTATTTATCACAACAAATTATAGATAATAGTGTGATTAATGAGAATTTCAGATCACTTTATGTGGTCATGTAAACCCAGAAGCAGTAATTTCAATTGAACAAAAGGATACTTTTCAATAGCTAGGTTTGCCTCGCTGATAAGAGCTATGGATGCAGTTCATGAAAAGGCATTAATAAACTCAGATGATCCAGGAGATATGCCTCAACTAAAAAAAATCTCTTTTAAATGTGAGCAATCCTTAAACTGAAGAGAACAGTTGGCAAAGTTTTTTCCTCTGCACCTCTCAGGTAGGAGACATATTCTGACACAGCAACCTGTAAACATCCCGGCTTTCTGGAGAAGTTGATTTTGGGCGCACTTCTCTGGGGTGACAGGACAGCAGAGTTGCCATTTTAAACTATGTGACCCAGAATATGTTATGACCCACCCAGTTGGAAACTTTCAGGATACTGATAAAATAAAGGCAAATATCTTTCTGCAAGAAATATTCCTCTCTAGAAGTCATAGAACTCTTAGTCCAACTATCGCTATGATGACACTCAGACCTCATTAGAAGGCCATGTCATATGAATTATATAATAGGCCAAGGCCTTTGAATTTTACATTTATTTCAAATAACTAATGGGTATTCTTTTTCATTCCCTTTTCCTTTCTCTGATTCTTAAATTTAAAAAGTTGTGAGAGCTAAGAAGCTTCTAACACTAAAGAATCAATCATGGCTTTTTTTTTTTTTAGCACCATTAAAAGCCCATAAGGAATCGATGGGTACTAATGTAACTGTTTTGCTGTGGCTGCTAAGTTATGCTATTCCATTAAAAGGTGAGTACAGGCATCAGAGAAACTCAAAGAAAAAATTGCAGATAGTGATGAATAATTTAAAATACTCCAAGTGGAGGAAGCTAAATGAAGATAAGAGTTGAACAAAAAGCAGGCAAAGTGTCATGTATTCTTGGTCCAATTCTGCCACTCTCAAGCCACCAAGAATAGAAACCAAATCATCCCAGCATTTCCCTTGATATTAATAAGATGCATAGTCATCAAATAGATTCCAACACGATATGTATAAGGTTGATATCAGTCCCATACAGAATATCTGAACGCTGGTAGCCTAGTGGTTTTGTACTGGGCTACTAATGACGACTGGCAGTTTGAAACTACCAGAGGTTGAGTGGAGACATTATGCAAAGTCTTTTATAGACATTATATAAAGTCTGAGTGAAATGTTCATAAGAGCAGACAGCTTTGGGAACAGCTGGCCTGTTTGGACTACCAGCCTTTTGGTTAACAGTCAAATGTCTAAATGCAATGATGCCCAAACTTCTTCAATAAAGCATGTGAAATTTGTCAAGCAACCGGGAATAAATTCCTCATGAATATCAGAACCTAAGATCAAGTTCAATAAATTATTCAACAAATATTTACTTAAACCTGCTATGTGCTGGAGAGTGTGCTAAATTGCCTAGCAAGAGAAGTGACTTAGCAAGAGAAATTATTACTGTCCTTTTTATTTTATAAACTATATTTTGATCCTCAAGAGGTGGTAGTGGTATGATCTCATGTCAATGTGAGGTACTATGAGTCTAGGTTGTCAATAAAGTCATAACAAACGGTGCCTCTGTGTGGGCATGAGGATTCTGGGAACTACTGTCTATCTCCCTGGAATCGGGATGCACATCCTCTTTGCTATCCCTTCCTGTTGACAGACACATGGGGCCATGGTGAGGGCTGTCAGAGCCCTGGAGATGCTTCCACCACCATTGGATCCAAAAGAACTTTCCACCCACAAACCTGGGATCTTCCTGCAAATGGCATCATTGCATGTGTTGAATTGATTCTGAAGAGGAGTTTATAGACTGGTATCAGACACAAGGACTAATATCGAACTTATGGACCTGATCTGGCCTGGGTTGGGATGTTTTCTTAATATACAATTACTCTTTGATTTAAAGCTCTTTCCTATACATATAATGTCTCCCTGGATTTGTTTCTCTAGCCTACCCAGTCTACCACAAAAGATGACCTCAGAGAGATTTTGCTACAAATTTACCTGGTTTGGAATGTATCTCTGGAATCGTAGTGAGGGGTGGGCAGGTATGATGATAAAACGGTGAAAGCTAATAAGATATTGGCAGACCAGAGGGTGGATCACTGTTACAAGTTGACAACTCATCTCAGAACTGATTGACCAAGAGTTAGAAAAAGACTCAAGCGCTTGTCCGTTAACTCCTGTCTTTCACTGCTTAGGCCTGTGAGTCTGAGACGCTTCCTTGTAGTCAGTTTCCTTGGAATCAGCATGCTACCTGATAGAGAACTCTTGAAGCAGAGAGTTGGGTGATAGCAGGAGGGTCCAGGAACTGCCTGCAGGAAACTCGAAGAAGGACAGTCAGGAACTTAATTGTAGAAGAATGTCACAGTCTGCCAAAATGATTAACTCCCATTTCATAATAAGGAAAACAAGCTTGATGTTTTACTTTTCTAGGACTTGCTAGAGTTCAGACAAGATTCCAATGTTAATTTCTTGTTCCACAATCCTAAAACCAAATGGACTCATATCTCCAGCAGTCTCAGATGGAAAGACTTAGAAGTGAAGAGCCGTGGATGAATTCTCTGGAAGACAGCTGCACATTGTTTGGATTCATGGGACAGGAGGCAGGCAGTTGTGAGATGCAACCTCAGAGGCCTTCAGACTGAGTCCTTTCTTCCTGGTCCTTTCTAAGGGAGCAGACTTAGTTGCTATGAACTAAGGTTGAAAGAGGAAAATTAGTGAACTTTTCACTTTCATGCTGAAGGCCTATAAGGCTGAGTCAAAGTACATGATGTTTAAACCAGTCTAGTGTGGTGAAAATTCACTCAGAATCAAGTGGCCTGGCTTAGTTTTGCCTTTCTTATGCAAGTCATCTTACCTCCAGGAGCAAGGATCCATCTCACTATTTATAACAGTGACATACCATCTGTTTCACAGGGTGATTGCTCATGTTGCCATGATGCCTGAGGTGGTCTGTGAGTCTTACAAAGAGCTCTGGTGGTGCAATATTTAAACACATGGATGCTATTGCAAAAGCTGACCACTGGAATCAGCCAGCTGCTCCAAGGGAGAAAGAAGAGCCAGTTGGCTTCTGTACATATTCACAACTTTGCAAATATTATAAGGCAAATCTATTCTGTCCTATAGGGTCACTCTGGTCAATTCTGACTCAGCAGCAATAGGTGCTTTGTGAACGTGGATGTTTAATCATTTGTCTCCCCAGGAGAATAGAAACGGAGACAAAGCTTTACAGTTAGCACTTTATAGGCACATGCAAGGAATACAAGAGTCAAATGGGGGAAAGTCAGGGAAGGAAAGAAACGGATAAATAAAAGGCAGTGCATTTCAAAGCTGGTCGCCACATCACAAGAAGCATACAGCACACTGAGAGATGGAGGAGGAATGAGCAATTTTTCTGGCAGATTCTCTTTCCATGTGCACTGATGAAAGGTTCTCCCTGGGGCTGACTTTGTAGATGGTGGTGGGTCAGCAGCAGAATTCTTACCTTCTGTGCAGGAGATCTAAGCTTGATTTCCAGCTATGTTAGTCTGGGTTGACTAGAGAAACAAATCCATACACACACTCATGTGTGTATAAGAGATAGATTTCTATAAAAGAGTGTACATAGAAAACACCCCAGTCCAGTCCAGATCAAGTCCACAAGTCAAGTATTAGCCCATATGTCTGATGCCAGTCTGTACATTCTTCTTCAGACTCATGTAACACATACAGTAGAGGTAGGTGGAAAGTCTTGTGAATCCAGTGGCGGTGAAACCACCTCAGTGCTGGCATGGGTCTGGACATGGTTCCTCCAACTCCGGGACTCTAGTTCCATCAGCTTAGCTACATGTGTCGTGTCAACAGGAAGATGGAGCAGAGAGTATATCTGGCCTTCAGACAGCAATTTGTCTTTTCTGTGCCTCCAAATAAGGTCATCAAACTGTGTCCTTATTGAAAGGCTAGACTCCAACCCTTTGCAAGATCACAGTAGATTATGTAGCTGCCACTCCAGCCAATACACTTCAAACAAAAACACCACATGTCTTTTAGTGGAACTTCATGTGTTACTATTATACAGAATTAGTCTCATCAGTTTCTAGACTAAAACAAAAGGCCTGTCAATATATCGAATGAAAATCCTAAAACCCACTAGGGTCAGATCCCATGGATCTGCAACATGAGCTTGCAATCAATCAGGAGAGAGTTGACAACAAATCCTAACAGTAGAACTGAATTTAACTACTCCATGTTCTCTGTTTTGTCCCCTGACACTTCCTGTGGCTGGTTGGGTAAGCAAAGGTCTCATTTATGGGGAAGAAGGAATCAGGAATCCCTATATCCCTAGGGAGTTTGTAACACTTTTTGGTGTTAAAAGACAAGGCAATGGTGATGGAGGAAGGGTTTTATATTCCAGAGGATGGAGCATGTTGCCTTGACTAGGGCTCTTTAGCATGGAAACAGAGTAAGCTAATGTGGCCTGGAGGATTGGGGGTTAAAGGAGACAGAAGACCTATGCTCACACTTAAGGTGGGTGAGAAATAGTGTGTCCAACTGTACACTAGTAAACTCTGTGCATGTCAAATTATGTAGGGGTAAAGACAATGTAAGCTGATTAATATAAACAATTTCATTAAACAGTTTATTAGTCAGTTTTACAATTTTTCTTCCCTTTATTGCTATTTATCTCAGACATGCATGTCTTACTATCTATAGTAATTAAAAATACTAAGTGAAATAAAAAAATTTGCAAGTGTGTTTGAGCCTGGCTGGCAGTAGCAACTGTCTAGATTATGCATCCCTGGCTCATTCCATTCAGTTCAAGTCATTGGAGTAAACTCAGGTAATGGCATAAAATGTACATAGTTAACTGTGTTGTGTTGTGCAATATGGATTCATGCAGTTGTGCAAGTTACATAAACTTGCGTTGTATACATAAAGAATCTCAATGTTCAATGAATAAATATAATCAATAAACCAATCAATAAAAATATATATTCTGCATGTTTGCAACTGGTAAATCATATTGTCTTGGTCATTTTATAAGTAGTTCACATGCTGAAAAAGTGTGAGCGCCCCTGCTTTTAGGTTATTATCATTGCTAGTTGTTATTGAGTGATAAACATGTGCGTCGAGTAGAACTGGCCAAGAGGATTTTCAAACTGGGACCTTATGGAAGCAGATCATGAGATCTATATTATGAAGCTACTCTGAGTGGGCTCAAGTCTTCATAGATTTGGGTGGATGCCAACTAGGCCACTCAGGGGCTGCTCTCCATAAGATAGCCAAATGCAGTCTCTTGCCTGATTACATAAGTAGAATTATGTGATAGCACATCTTTTATGTGTTTTTTCTGGCTGTTCTCATATTTTTGTCACAATATTAGCAGTGAATAGTTTAAACAGAGACCACATAGCCTGGAAATCCTAAAATATTTTCTACTGGACCTTTCAAAAGAAGCAAAAATGCTTGAACTATACCTAGAATAATCAAATGAAAACTTTAGATAAACAAAAAGATTCAGGCTATAAAACTTCCCCACTTTCACTCTTTACATCACTTTTCTTTTTTCTAAGTAACTTATTTTTTTGGCAGAGGGTGGGGGGTGGGCTCTTGCATCTCTTATCACAGTCCATACTATCAACCAACGTATCAAGCACATTTGCACATACCCTGCATAATCATTTTCAAAGCATTCTTTTCCCACTTGAACCCTTGATATTGGCTCCCCATTTCTTCTCCACATTCCCCTGCTCACCCTTCCTCAAAAATCCTTGATAAGCTATAGATTATTTCCATATCTTATATCATCCTCTGTCACCCCTCATCTACTTTTTCATTATTCATCCCTCTCTGAGGGAGTTCTAGGTTGATCTATTCCCCCCTCACTCCTCACCCTCCCCTAATATTCCTGGTATCCCTGCTCTCATTGTTGGCCCTTAGAAGTTTATCTATCGATCCCCTGTGTTGCAGGCTCTTACCTGTAGCAGGGTGTATGCTCTGGTCTAATCTGATTTGTAAGGTAGAATTGAAGTCATGATAGTGGGATGAAGGAAACACAAAAAAACTAAAGAAAAGTTGTGTGTTTCATTGGTACTATACTGTAAACTGACTGGTTCATCTCTTCCCTGTAACCCCTCTCTAAAGGTATGACCAATTTTCTGCAGATGGGCACTGGGTTTCTACTCCATGCCCCCCTTTTCCCATTCTCCTTGGGTTTGATTTTGTTCTGGGTCTTAGATGTCCAATACCTCATTCCATTGACAACTCATACTTGCTGGTGTCCTTCTTCCATGTGGGTTTTGTTGCTTCTCAGATAGCTGGCCACTTGTCTTACAGTCTTCAAGTCTGTAAGACTCCAGATGCTATATCTTTTGATAGCCGGGCACCATCCATTGATTTTCGGCCACTTTTTGTTCTCCTGTCAAAAAGGGGTTGTTCCCACCCCCTTTTTTTCTCACCATCCCTTCTCTTGTATCCTCACAGAACCACTGGTCCCATTCTTTTCATCTCTGTATTATTTATCTTGCTTGTTTTATCTAGATAGACATGCAAATACATTTATAGGTGCAGAGGGCACGCAAACCCACAAAAACCGCAAAGGAAGTCAAAAGCAACAAAACAATAATCACAACAAAAAGCAAAAACAAAACAGCAATAATAAAGGGAAAGTCACTCACAAAAATGAAAAAGTCTGTAAATAGTTCAAGGTCTGTATGTTGGCTTTTATGAGTATTTTTCAGTTGAATCTGATGGGGTGCCACACTCTGTCTCCCAAGTCTACTTTTGGTAATCCCCGGGGATCTCACCACTCGGCTCACTCTGCTGCGTCCCCTCAGTGTGTTGCCCCAGCATGATGGGGCCAGACCATGCACTATTACTTTAGTGTGTCACCAGTGCTGTCCCTCACAATGCCATGGTTCAGTGAGGGATGTCTTGTCCCATGGTGGGGTTGGCCCTATCGTCCTCCCCCGTCCTTGTCTCCTCTGAGCAGGAACCTCATCCCCAGTGCTTCCTGGGCCAGGATATCCTCTCCTCCCTCTCCATTCCTTTTTGTTTCCCCCCATGTTCTCTAATCTGACACACCCCTCTCCCCAAGCTGTAGTCCCAGTGCTTTCCTCTGAAAAGCATTCCTCTGAGAGGGTTGGTGCCTACCTAATTGTGCTCCCTTGTCTCTTATGAAAACAGGATAGCTATGACAATATCCAAGTTGAGATATAAAATGAAACCAAGTTATATATCTAGCGACTGAGATGTGGTTAAATTCATTGTGGAACACTATACACTATTAATAATTCCATGTTGTAAAATTTATAACAAATAGAAAAGGGATTTTCTTAGCAATAAGTGTAAAAACAAAGTACTAAATTCAATTTTAATTCCACTTTTCATGTAGAGTGTATATCTGTTACTAATACCTTAGTGATAGGCCTATGATTTCAGATGGTTAGAGTTCATGTGAACTAGACACTCCTAGGTGAAGGCAGGGGTGTAGTCCTATCAATCAAGTCACAGCTTGATGATACTTTGCATGAATTAAATAACCTGGTCTCAATTGGAGTGGATTACGAGTGAAGGGTTGAAGTCTGACCTTCCAATCAAGGTATAACCACTGAGGCTTCTTATGTGGGCATGGCAATCCCCTAAGAAATCTGGGAACTCCTGTATTTCCTCCTTAGTGAGGGGGTGAAGGAAGGACAATTCTCTCTCTTGGCTCACTCCCTTGGAGGTGCTCTACTGACAAGACACATAGTACTGCACTGAGCAGCCCTGTGCCCTGAGAACTTGATGAGCCATGTAGTGAGCCCTGCCAGTGTTGAGACACATACATTGCCACTGGATCCAACAAATTTCTGCCCATTGGCTTGTGATCATCCTGCATCCAGCATCATTTCATGTGGTTCATGTGTCTCAAGTGGACTTTATATATTGGTATCAGACATATAGGCTAATATCAGACTTCTCTTTTTTTTTTTTGGGGGGGGGGGCTCACTGTTCTCCGGTGGTGGGAGTAGGAGGCCCAGCTCCACTGCTGGAATTGAACCTCTGTCGCAGTGGGCCACAGTCCTGCGCACAACCACTATGCCACCAGGACTCAGTCCTAATATCAGACTTCTGAGCTTGGACTAGACTTGCTTGGGATGTTTTCTTAATGTACAATGACTCTTTATATAAAATTCGCTCCTAAACACATTTGGGTGTCTATGAATTTTTTTCTCTAGTCTATCTGAACTAACACATACCTCCTTGAGGGTGTAGCCTTTTGCATAAGAGGAGACTGAGGAGAACTGGGTTTCAATCAGCTTCTCACCTTCAGATGGAACTTGATTCTGAGTCCGCTTCCTCCATTTCTTATTGCATCCTGTGATGGGTAGGTTTGTTATGCCAACATGGCCACAGAAGATTGGTGGGTCTGTTGTGACGGCACGGCTAATGAACAGGAGGGATTAATTGAAGGGCAGATACAGGAAGGGCTCGGCAAGTCCCACCCTCTCTCTTGCTTCCAGATCCTTGGACCAGAGAGCTACCTTGTTCGTCCTGTGCCTTGACCTCCAAGCAACACTACCCGTGGGACACCTAATTGTGGACTGTGTTGCTGTGAGTTGAGGATCCTTCAAGCCCTACTTCGCCACGCTCCTGGGATATACATCTCTTGAGCTGGGGACTGTTGGACTCTGTCATCTGGCTGACTGTTGACGACCTGCTCTGCCATTTGCTGCCTGTAACCAGATAGGCTGGATTGCTCTATAGAGATTTGAAGGACTGCCAGTCTTCTAGTTGCCTCATGCAAGTGAGTGGCACCGAGTAATCGCTATTGCTTTATAGTTAACTTTTTCTTTCTCATCTTATATACCTTTCTCAATATATAAATATATAAAAAGAACTACTAGTGTCCTGAATTTTATTTCTCGAAGAGAACCCTACCTGACACAAGTGGTACCAGGAGTGCTTCTAGAGAAATAAAATCATAAACATGGGTCTCTTTGATTGGTTTTCCAATCCGATTAGTCTTAAGAGCACTGGTGATGCTAATTCTACACGTAAAGCCATGGATAATTTTGCCAATCCTACTAGTCCATGGTGTGAAATAGCAAAGCTAATAACTAAAGTAGGACCACCGATGGATGAGGTGCTGATTACAGGAGAGGCTGTGGAGAAAACATGTGTCTGATATATTCCAGGAGTTTTGTCAAGTGAGGGCTTTGAAAAGAAAAAATTGGGACCCTGAAACATGGGATGGGAATATATGGGCTGATGATCCAGAAGAAGAGCATATTATGCCACCATTAGAATCAAGTGAACCATCCCAGTCAATAGATTTGCACCTCCCAGCTGAAGACAGTTGTCTATTATCAACAAAGCAACGTATACCTGAGCAGATCAACCAACATACTCAAGGTGAAACATCAGGTGGGGCTGCATCTCTACCATTGCCCAAGGGAAATTACTTACAAGATAGTGCTGAGAACACCCAGGAAACACCCTCACCATTGATAGTTTCTGCTAGACCTATAACTAAAATTAAGGCAAAGAAAGCTCCTAAGGGTGAGGCCGAGGTGATTACTCAAGAAGAAGTACACTCACAAAGAACTGCTGGAGTTTTCAAATATGTACAAGCAAAAGCCTGGGAAGTATCCCTGGGAATGGTTACTAAGGGTGTGGGATACTGGTGCAAGAAATGTAATATTAGATCAGTCTGAGTTTCTGGATATGGGACTCCTAAGCACAGACTCTTCTTTCAATGTCTCAGCAAGAGAGGCTAAGAGAGGAATCAATTCCTTATTTGGCTGGTTCACTGAGGCATGGGCTGTCAGATGGCCTAGATTAGACCAACTTGAGGTGCCTGACCTACCTTGGTACACTGTAGAAGAAGGCATCCAAAAGCTGAGGGAAATTGGTATGGTGGAATGGATCTATCAGGATATTCCCATAGGCCCCAAAAGGGGGTGTCTTGAGGACATATTGTTCACTACAACCATAAGGAATACATTTGTGAGGTGGGACCCAGCATCTTTGAAGACTCCTATAATTGCTTTGTTGTGTGCACAAGGATTAACTGTGGGAACTGCCTTAAGTGAACTCCGACATTTGTCCACAATGGGGCTGATTGGACTCCGTGGTAACAGAGGGCAAATGTCAGCAGTGAATCAAGAGAGACAGGGTGGATGTGGTTATAATAGACAAAAAGGCTTTTGTGGTAATCAAAGCAGCCTGTCTCATGTGGAATTATGGCATTGGCTACTTAGTCATGGTGTCCCTAGGAGTGAAATAGCTGGGAAACCAACTAAATATTTACATGACTTATACAGGCAGAAGAATGCTGGATCAGGTGAATGGAGGAATAGGCAGTCACGATTACTCAACCAATTCCCAGACCTGAGCCAATTTACAGACCCACAACCACTTGAATGAGGGAAGGCTGGGTCCCTTGGAAGAAGGACCCTGCCACATCACCGAAGGTTTATGCTGTTAGTCTTTCTTCTAGCCTTCCTTAAAGGGACCTCAGGCCTTTCATAAGAGTGACTGACTGTTCATTGGGGAAAAGGAAATAATCAAACTTTTCAGGGATTACTGGACACTGGCTCTGAACTGACACTAATTTCAGGGGACCCAAAGTGTTTCAAAGGACCGCCAGTCAGAGTGGGGGCTTATGGAGACCAAGTTATTAATGGAATTTTAGCTCAGGTAAGCCTCACTGTGGGTCCGGTAGGTCCCCGAACCCAGCCTATGGTTATTTCCCCAACTAGTTCCAGGATGTATCATTGGAATAGACATACTTTGTAACTGGCAGAACCCCCACATTGGATCCCTGAAATGTGGAATAAGGGCTATCATAGTGGGAAAGGCCAAATGGAAACCCTTAGAATTGCCATTGCCTAGGAAAATAGTAAACCAAAAGCAATACCGCATTCCCGGAAGGATTGTGAAGATCAATGCCACCATCAAAGACTTGAAAAATGCAGGGGTGGTGATTCCTACCACATCTCCATTTAACTCACCTATTTGGCCTGTAAAGAAGACAGATGGATCCTGGAGAATGACAGTGGATTATCGTAAGCTTAACCAGGTGGTGACTCCAATTGCAGCTGCAGTTCCAGATGTGGTCTCATTGCTTGAGCAAATTAATACTTCTCCTGGTACTTGGTATGCAGCTAT
>PVJH01000796.1:0-232717 GCA_004026705.1 Nesogale talazaci | reverse complement strand
CTCTGGCCAATGCCTTCTTCTCGATACCAATTTCAAAGGATCACCAAAATCAGTTTGCCTCCAGTTGGCAGGGGCAACAGTACACTTTCACAACTCTCCCCCAGAGGTACATCAACTCTTCTGCCCTGTGCCATAATTTAGTTCATAGGGACCTTGATTGCCTGTCTATTCCACAAAATGTCACACTAGTCCATTATATTGATGACATTATGCTGATTGGGTCCACTAAAGAGGATGTATCAAAGACTTTAGATTCATTAGTACAGCATCTGCATACAAGAGGTTGGGAAATTAACCCAACAAAGACTCAAGCACCCTCCAACTTGGTAAAATTTCTTGGGGTCCAGTGGTGTGGAGCTTGTCGAGATATTCCCACTAAAGTGAAGAACAACCTATTGCATCTGGCTCCCCCAACACCAAAACAGGAGGCACAATGCCTAGTGAGCCTTTTCGGATTTTGGAGGCAACATATGTCTCACTTGGGTGTTCTACTTCGACCTATTTATCAGGTGACATGAAAGGCCTCCAATTTTGAGTGGGGCCTGGATAAAGAAAAGGCTCTGCAACAGGTTCAGGCTGCCGTGCAAGCTGCTTTGCCCCTGGGACCATATGATTCAGCTGACCCAATGGTGCTAGAAGTGTCAGTTGTTGATAAAGACGCAGTGTGGAATCTTTGGCAGACCCCTATTGGTGAATCACAGCGTAGACCATAGGGATTTTGGAGTAAAGTCCTGCCATCTTCTGCAGACAACTACTTCCCCTTTGAAAAGCAGCCGTTGGCCTATTATTGGGCTTTGGTGGAGACTGAACGCCTCACCTTGGGCCACCAAGTCACCATGAGGCCTGAACCACCCATCACGAACTGGGTATTGTCTGACCCACATAGTCATAAAGTTGGACGTGTGCAGCAACACTCCATTGTTAAATAGAAGTGGTACATACGAGACCGGGCCAGAGCAGGACCTGAAGGTACAAGTAAACTGCATGAAGAAGTGGCCCAAATGTCCACAGTCCACACTCCAGTCACATTACCTTCTCTTTCTAAATCTGCACCTATAGCCTCCTGGGGAGTTCCTTATAATAATCTGACTAAAGAACAGAAAGTTCATGCTTGGTTCACGGATGGCTCTGCACGATATGCAGGTGCCACTTGTAAGTGGACAGCAGCAGCACTACAGCCCCTTTCTGGGATCTCCCTGAAAGATAGTGGTGAAGGTAAATCCTCCCAATGCGCAGAATTTCAAGCAGTGCACCTGGCCGTTCAGTTCGCCTACAAGGAAAAGTGGCCAGATGTGAGACTGTACACTCATTCATGGGCTGTGGCTAATGGCTTGGCTGGATGGTCAGGGACTTGGAAGGAACATGATTGGAGGATTGGTGACAAGGAGGTGTGGGGAAGAGATATTTTATGTGGATGGATCTCTCTGAATGGGCCAACAAAGTAAATGTATTTGTATCTCATGTGAATGCTCATCAAAGGGTTACCTCTGAAGAGGAAGGCTTTAACAATCAAGTAGATAAGATGACACACACTGTGGATACTGGCCCTCCTCTTTCCTCTGCCACTTCTGTTATTGCCCAATGGGCACATAAACAAAGTGGGCATGGTGGTAGGGATGGAGGTTATGCATGGGCACAGCAACATGGACTTCCACTCACCAAGGCTGACTTGGCCACAGCCACTGCTGAGTGCCCTATTTGCCAGCAGCAGAAACTGACATTAAGTCCAAGGTATGGAACCATTCCTCGGGGAGATCAACCAGCAACTTGGTGGCAAGTTGATTATATAGGATCACTCTCATCCTGGAGGGGGCAGCACTTTGTTCTGACTGGAATAGACACATATTCTGGATATGGATTTGCCTTCCCTGCACGCAATGCTTCTGCCCAAACCACCATTTGTGGACTTACGGAGTGCCTCATCCACCGGCATGGCATCCTATATAGTATTGTTTCAGATCAAGGAACTCACTTTATGGCAAATTCAGTGTGGCAATGGGCCCATGCCCATGGAATCCACTGGTCATATCATGTTCCTCATCATCCTGAAGCAGCTGGCTTGATAGAATGATGGAATGGGCTCCTGAAGACAGAACTGCGACGCAAACTACGTGGCAACAACTTGCGAGGCTGGGGCAGTGTTCTCCAGGAAGCTGTATACGCTTTAAACCAGCGGCCAATATATGGTGCTGTGTCTCCAATAGCCAGGATTCATGGGTTCAGGAACCAAGTGGTGGAAACTGGAGTGGCACCACTCACTATAACTCCTATTGACCCACTTGCAGCATTTTTGCTTCCTGTCCCAGCAACCCTATGTTCTTTGGAACTGGAGGTCCTGGTCCCGAAGGAAGGAACTCTCCCACCTAGAAACACAGCACCTGTTCCACTGAACTGGCAGCTGAGAATGCCCCCTGGCCACTTTGGACTTCTCAAGCCTTTGGATCAACAGATCAGGAAAGGTGTCACTGTACTGACTGGTATGATTGATCCAGATTATCAAGAAGAAATTGGACTGGTGTTACATAATGGGGGTAAAGAGGAATATATCTGGAATCTAAGAGATCCCATAGGCTGACTCTTAGTGCTACCATGCACTGTGATAAAAGTTAATGGTAAATTACAGCAACCCCATCATGACAGGACATCTAATGACCTAGACCCCTCAGGAATGAAGGTCTGGGTCACCCCACCAGGCAAAAAACCACAACCAGCTGAAGTGATTGCTGAGGGCAAAGGTAATACAGAATGGATAGTAGAAGAAGGTAGTTCTACCTACCAATTACGACCATGTGATCAATTGCAGAAGCGAGGTTTGTGATTGTTCATGTATTTTCTGTTTATGAGCTTATTGAATCTTTTCTTTGCTCATATATGATATATCAGCTACAATTGGACTCAGTGTGTTGTCATTTATATGTATGATAGATGTTTAATGTTAAGTATAAGTTTGATTTCATTGATATCTAGAAATTCTATATGGGTTAAAAGTTGTGTACTGGTGCCATGTTGGCAAGGGGTGGATTGTGATGGGTAGGTTTGTTATGCCAACATGGCCACAGAAGATTGGTGGGTCTGTTGTGATGGCACGGCCAATGAACATGCGAGATTAATTGAAGGGCAGATACAGGAAGGGCTCGGCAAGTCCCACCCTCTCTCTTGCTTCCAGATCTTCGGACCAGAAAGCTGCCTTGTTCATCCTGTGCCTTGACCTCCAAGCAACACTACCCGTGGGACACCTAATTGTGGACTGATTGCTGTGAGTTGAAGATCCTTCAAGCCCTACTTCGCCACACTCCTGGAATATGCATCTCTTGAGCTGGGGACTGTTGGACTCTGTCATCTGGCTGACTGTTGGCGACCTGCTCTGCCATTTGCTGCCTATAACCAGATAGGCTGGATTGCTCTACAGAGGACTACTCAGCGGCCCTCAAGATTTGAAGGACTGCCAGTCTTCTAGTTGCCTCATGCAAGTGAGTGGCACCGAGTAATCTCTATTGCTTTATAGTTAATTTTTTCTTTCTTATCTTATATACCTTTCTCAATATATAAGTATATAAAAAGAACTACTAGTGTCCTGAATTTTATTTCTCTAAGAGAACCCTGCCTGACACACATCCCATGGGAATCCCAGGAGCTGTCAGTGGACGACCGACAGTGAATTAATTTATCTCTGAATACGTTGGTCTGTGGACTACCTCTGCTTCTTCATCCTGTTTTCTTTCATCAGCTTTCACCATACACTGGCTTCTCCTGACTCAAAGCACACCAAACTTACCAACTTCGAAAAGTGTGTATACCAATTCTGGATATTAATTTCTTTCTATATATAAATACATACAAGTGTCACTAGTTTGCTTATTCTAGAGAACATAACCTATCACATGGTTCAGTTTTATTATCTGATTTATGCATATCTGTGTTTTCTATTTTCCTCATGACATTTTGTGTTTTGTTTAATAAATATTTAATCTTAAAATCACTTTTGGAAAATATGGAATCATTCACAATGTGGAAAAGATAGTTCAAAAAAATTCCATGTAAAAATGAGTAGTTTGGATAGTGACACTGAAATTCCCTCTGAAATTATCCTTTCCAGGAATTTCTTCTCTGGTACATTAATGTCGTCTATATTACATACCTGCAACATAAAATCCTCCCCTATATTATTGTAGCTTGTGCATTCCTGTAGTATTGGAAGCTATTAAAACAAACAAACTCACTGCATTGAGTCAATTCTGAGTCATAACGAAACAGGGTAGAACTCCTTTTGTGAGTTTTTGAGACTATACCTCTTCATGGAAGTAGAAATAGACTGGTATTGACTCTTCTGAGTCAGAAAATCCTATTGCTTACCGTGCCAGAATGAGAAATTAAAAGTGAATGGCATCCCATACAAAAATTCAAGATTTATCTTGATGTCCAACACTTCAAATGATAGGTTAATGAAAATCACCGACGAGGAATACCTATAGTTAATACCATTATTAATCAAATTTGCACACCATCCACTACTGCAAAAGAAGAAGAAATTGAAGACATCTGCCAACTTCTGCAATAACTTGCAATCAAGATGACTTGATAATTCCTGCTATTTCAAATGTGAAAATTGGAGAAATAAAGCATATTATTGTTAGGTCCCATTGAGTCAGAAGCAGTTTTGACTCATATTGACCTTAAGTACAACACAATAAAACATCCTATTTCTTTGTAATCCTCACAATCATGCCATGTCCAACCTCACCATTGCAGTCACCTTGTCAATCTATCTTGTCTTCACTTAAGTAAACAAGATGTCCCTTGTTTCGTATTCTCTTCTGAATCTAACCTAAACCTCTGGCAGCTCCCTGTCAATGCACTGCTTCAGTCCTTGTTATATGATCTTTAGCAAAAATTTACTTGCAAGTTATATCAATGATATTCTTCCACAATTTGCACATTTTGTTGTCACCTTCTTTTAAGAATGGAAACAAATATGAATCTTCTTCAGTCATTCAGTTAGTTACCTGTCTTCCAAATTTCCTGGCATAGATGTGTGCATGCTTCCACTGTTCAATCAGCCTGTTGCATTATTTCAATAGCTATTCCATTAGTTTCTGGAGCCTCATCTTTGGCTAATGCCTTCAGTGCCATTGTGGTTTCTTCCTTTAATACCACTGGTTCTTAATCATATGCTCTCTCTTAAATTTTTTGAATATCTACTTATCCTTTTGGCATAGTCTCTGTATATTCTCTCCATTTTCTTTTGTTGATTTATGCATCATTCAATATTTTGCCCTTAGATGTTTCCAATATTGCAACTCAAGGCTTGAATTTCTGTTTCAGTTATTTCAATTTAAGATATGCTGGGTGTGTTCTTTTTTTGGTTTTCTAAATCTAGGTTTTTGCATATTTCATTATAATATTTTACTTTGTCTTCTCCTGTTTCCCTTTGAAGATTTCTGTTTAGCCATTTTAATTCATTTTCCCATTTTTAGCTATTCCATGATGAAGAGCAAACTTCAGTCTCTTCTGACATCCAGGATGATCATTTATTTTTCTCCTATCATTATTTTATTCATCTATGATGTTCCTCATGTCAACCACTTCTCACCATGTCTCTATCATTAGTGTTCAATACATCATATCTGTCCTTAAAATTCAGGTGGGATATAGTCAACTTCCTATTTTGGCTCTGATGGACTTGTTTGTACATTTTTCAGCTTCAATCTGACTGTGAACAATTGATGGTCTGTTTCACACTATCTCTATGGTCTAATCTTAGTTACTGATATTGAACTTCTTCCTATAGATGTGGTAAATTTGATTTCCTTGTATTCCATTTTTAGAAAGATATGTAACTAGAAAATAGGCCTTGATGTAAGGAGTTATGCCAGAGATTTCTTAATAGAATTTTGCAAGACAAATGATCTATTCACTGGAGACAATATTTATAAGAACACAAATAATGATTGGTCATGAGAATCTCACCAAATAGATTACATAGGAGTCATATCAACTCCACTAGTGTAAAGATACTGCGGAAAAGGTCAATGTCATCTGTCAGAACAGATACAGGCACTGATTACAGTTCACTTGACCAATAGCTCATATAAAGTTTTAAACTGAAATTAAAGAAAGTTAAAACAAGTTCATAGGAGCCAAAGTAAACTCTGGAACATATTCCACCCAAAGACAAGGAGTACTTAGAATCAATTTGATACACTGAATTGAAATGAACAGAGATTAAATAAGCGGTATTACATCAAGGGCATCATACATAAAGAATCATGATGTTGTTAAAACACAAGAGAGATGGCAGACCAGACAAATTTGCTCCACAGACACTCTAAAATAAAAACAACATAAGACAACTTAAATAGCTAGAGGTGATAGTCCTGAGATCCTCGTTTTCTCAGAAAAATACAAGGGGGTTGAATACCAATTAGGAAAAGAACCTGAGCAAAAGCAGGCAGTGAGATGTTATTGTTTTTAAATGCCATCGAGTCTGTGCCAGCTCATGTGACCCTACACCTACGTACAACAGAGGGAAACACTGCTTGGCCCTATGTCCTCCCATAGATGTTCCCCTGCTTGAACCCAGGTGAACTGTGGTGTGGCCACCTTGAATGGTGCCGGCCAGAAGTCGATCAACGGAGAGAAGTATCGAAAGTAAAACAAATCAACATGCCTGAAAACAGAGAACCAGAGATATTAGTTTTTCTGCTAGCACAATTCCAAATAAACAAAAGGAATGGAGTCATTATGGAACTACCAAAATGAAAGAAGCTCAAGTACATTTTAAGATAGATGAAATTTTTTTAAAAACTTGAGACAAAATGACTGGATAATAACAGTCTGAGTACAATATGCAAAAAGTAATAACAATGTGTAAATTATTAAGGCTTCATGGGGGAGGGGGAGAGAGGAGAAGGGAGGAAATATGGGGAGCTGGTTCTGGGGGCCTAAGTGGAGGTAGGATGTTTCGGGGATGGTGAAGGCAACATGTGTGCAAATATGGTATGTATACAATTGATGTGTGTGTTGATCGTGATGGGATTTGTATGTGCCCCCAATGGAGTTATTTTTTTAAAAAGGTGGGAGGGAAAGAGGACCAAGGACTCAAGTAGAAAATATTTGGAAATGAAGGTGACAGCATGTGTACAAATGTGCTTGATACAAAGGATGTGTTGAATGCTATAAGAGCCCCCAATAAAATTATTGAAAAATATATACTAAATAAAAAATAAAAACAAAGCAAAAATAAATGAAGAAGAAAATAATAAGATTTAGTAAACAACAGAAATAAAGAAAATCATGATAAAATAACTCATCTAGAAAATTATGTGTCACAGGTACGCAGCAGCAGCATACATACGTGGAGCAAAATGAAAGTAATAATTTCAGAATGACTGATAATAACCCTGGCATTTGATGCAAATAGATTGAAGACAGAGTAACAAAATGAATAAGGAAACAAGACTCATCAATGTGTTTTCTACAAGAGATAAACCTTTTAAATAAAAACAAAAAATAGTTTAAATATGATAGCATGGAAAAATATACCAAACTAATGGCAATTTGAAAAGACCAGGAGTGGCAATATTAATTTCAAATAAAGGAAATATGAAAGCAAAGAAAAGCAACAGAAGAGACGAAGCAGGATATTAGATAAAGATTAAAGGGTCAATTGAACATGAGGACATACTCATAATGAATATCTATGAGACCAACGAAAGGACTTCAAAAGACATTAATCAATTCTTACAGAATGAAAGGAAAAATACACAATACCACAATAGCAGTCCCTCTCCTGGAAAACACACTGAGAAACAAACACAAACTCACCACCATAGAGTACATTCTGACTCATGGCAACGTTATTGGGCAGAATAGAAAGGCCCCTGTAGATTTCTGAGGCTCTAAATATTTATGGAAACAGAAAAAGCTGTCTCTTTCTCATGCACAAAATGGTTAATGGTTTTCAACTGTGACTAGCAGCCCAATGCATACTGCACTACCCCACCAGGGCTGCTCTTGTCTCTAACACTCTAAGTCCAGGCCTGAGTCTCAGGGAGATTGCCTGCATAGGAAAAAATCAGCTCCAAGCTGGCTTGCCCTAATTGGTTTTTATCCACAGAGAAGAATGCAGGGATAATGTTATCAATCTCCAAGGAACATATAAAAACGTCAATGATAGGCATAGGTACAAGGGATTGGGAAAGCAGGTAGGAAGCATGCTTTCTGCAACAAGCAGGTAGTGATGTCAGCTGGAAAGCTCATAAACTGCATGGGTCACCTGTGTGAGCCCTGGCCACATCAGCCTTCACCTTGAAGCACACAGGTAGGTAGCAGTGGCTGTGCCTTCCTCATGTGAACCGCCCCGCTGTCTGTACCTTGAGTTTAATCAAGGCTGCCTTGTGTCTGGCTACTGTGTGGGCCTCTGGAGACTTGGGTCCAAAAAATAGATCATGGAAGGCATTTCTTAGCCCATTCTGGTGAATAAATACAGGCAGTATTGTGGTGTGCAGTGGGTCACTGTCTAGTGCTGGCTGAGTGTCATGTTGAGTTCTGTAAAGGCCCCTACAGCTGCCATCTCTAGCTGGTCTGGGCTCCACCAGGCCTAGAATAGCAGCCACTGACTGCTGCTCACCCTTCTAGACATGGTTCTTGGCTTCACTGAAGCCATAGTGACAGGACTTCATGCTGAGGCCATGCATGACACACATTAGTACATGTCAGTGTGAACCTGTACTGTTGGCCATATAGGGACTGAGAGAATCTGGTGGTCCGGACAGTCAGAGAGGCTATATGGAATGCACCCTGCTCCAGAGTGCCCAGGGGCCTGTACTAGAACTCAGGTGATCCCCCATAGGATATCTGTGCACTCCGCGGGCTTCCTGGCACACTAGCACACTAGCACATGGAGAAAGTGTGGTCCATGGGATTCCTGAGTTGAGGCAGGTGAGTGCACTAACCGGCAGAATTGGAAGCAATTGGGATAGGATCTGGGCAATGCAACAACCCCCATGCAGTCTATGCATGGTGGAAACAAATGAAATAGAACAGGAAAGAAATTAAGCGGATCTGCAAGAAAGAAAATGATGATAAAACCTGTACATCAAAAGTTAGCACAGACTTAACAAAGAAAAAAAAATGTTGTTAGTCTCCTTCTTTCCTAGACACAGGATTTCTACCAATCCACAAGAGAAATGCTCTGAGTTGGTCCAGGGTCAGTGCTGATTTTAAGCTGTGACTTTTCTTAGGAGACAAAATTCCAAGAGACACAAATTGCACCAAAAGCATAGGGAAGTGTTGATATACTTGGCAAGGGTTCAAACAGGTCTCTTGGGAGAGTTCTGAGTGCCCTCCTGGCTCTTGGTGAATTATTCTTTTATAATCCTCTTTCTAGTCTTAGTTCCCTCCATGGGTGCTAAATCAGCTTTTTTTGGAGTTGTTTTGCGGGTCAATTTATCAATGCCAGTCTTTTGTACCCTCCTAAGTCATAAATTCCCAAATATATTTGACCTACCACCTCCTTGTCAAAACAACAACAGCAACAACAAAACCTATTCAACATCTACAATACAATTCAAAACATTTGTACTGTAACCTACAATCCAGCATAAAATGGAACTGTCTTCGTAACCCAGGAGGCAGTATTGCTCACTTTGGGTAAAACTGCTCTAAACTATGTAACCACCTGAAAGAAAAGCCTTCAATTTTGAAAATCATTGCAAGCTATGGACAACCTAAAGAAAAATAGAGATTCCAGAATACTTCTTTTGGTGCATGCAGAATATGTACATAGACATAGAGGCAGTCAATTGAAGAGAACAAAGAGATAGTACATGACAAAATAAGGAAAAGTATGTGTTAGAATTGCATTTCTTTAGCAATTTATTCTATCTGAATTATGAGAAAATAATATGGAAAATTGTGATATGAGGAAGAATATATCACATCAAGAATATAGAAATACTCATTAACAATTTGTGGGCAAATATATTTTTCTTGTTGAAGCAAAGAGGACTTAGAGCACATACTAAGGAAGATAAAAAAATAACCCTTATCCTCAATAGGTATTGTTGGTCAACATAAAGTAAACAAAAACTCAAAATTGAATCAATAAGCAGCATCATGATAAAAGTAGAAAATTTTAAAGTTGTCAAGGACTTATTTTTCAATGCACAATCCAAAACCATGAAAGTAGCAGTAAAGACATGCTATCAGCAGACTTCTCCGGGGTGGAGGGTGGGGATTGCAGTTTTTTTTTTTTTAAGAGACTTTAAAAGTGTTCACTTTAAGGTTTATGATGCACCTGACTCATGTCGTGGCATTTTCAATTGTCTAATATGTATTCAAAGGCTAGATAATAAATAATAGTCTGAATAAGAATTGATGTCTTTAAATTATGGGATCAATAAAAATATTGAATATTCTATGGATGGTCACAAGAATGAACAAGTCTGTCTTTAAAGAAGTACAGACCTTAGAATGTTCCTTAGAAGCAAAGGTGACACTAGTTATCCCATGTTCTCTGTCCTTGTTGTCAGTAGGGACCAGTTCCTGGTGAAGAATATTATGTTTGGTAAAGTGTTGGGTCAGTATAAAAAAGGAAACCTCAAAACGAGATGGATTAACACAGTGGTTGCCATGACGGACTGTGCGGAGGGCAGAGAGCTGCATTGTATCTGCTGATGTTGTCAATGTCGTTGCTTGGGTTGGAATAGACTCTATGGCTCCTAAAACAACAACTACTACTCCTGGACCCAGGGACAACTGTTTGACTTACAACACTGCAGCTTCCCTGAATTGAAACAATTTTTTTCTTCACTTTACACAATGGAGACATGCTGACATTTTCAAAGAGAACTCTTATACTCAGAACAAAAAGATAATAATTACAGAAAAGACTAGGCATAACAGTTGTCAAATTTAAAATGCAAGCATCTAATCTTCCTAACACCTGTTTCTTTATGGAATCAAAAGCACACATTGTGTCTTCCCCTCGTGATTGCCTATTTTCCCTCCAGTGATCACCAATGCTTGACTGCAGCCACCTACAGTCAGTGTCAGGCCAACCAGACTCCTTCTAAGTCATGAGTAGATTTCACTTCTCAAACTCTCAAAACATTTCAGATCTTCCCACTTTGTTTTCCTCGGACTTATGCGTTTTAGTTAACCCAGAGACAATTGGTAACTGGTTGCTATATGACGTGAACTTTAAACTCAAAGAAACCCCATGTGACACAGTGGAAATGCCTCATTGAATTTTCTTGGATGATGCATGCACTGTGCCAACCCATCTGACTGAGAGTGATCTGAAACAAATCACCATGACCTTTCTCCCCCGGGTAGGCTCGAACTGCTAACCTTTGCGGAAACAAGGAAATATTTAAAGCATGGCACCACCATAGATCATTTTGAATACATGCATGTGTGTACATACGTGTTGCTGTTGTTAAGTGTCATCAAGTTGTTTCCGATTCATAAGCACCCTATGTACAACAGAACAAAACACTGTCCAGTCCTGCGTTACCCTCACAATTATTATGTTTGAAGCCAGCATTACAGCCACTGGGTTAATCCTTCTCCTTGAAGATCTTCCTCTTCTTTAGCTGGTCCTCTGTTTTTAAAAACATGATATACTTTCCCAGGTACTGCTCTATCCTGCTAACATATCGAAAATATCAAAACCAAATCCTTTGCCATCGAGGAGTTGATTCTGACTTACAGACACACCGATGGACATCATTGGAGAGCATTTGTTGTTGGTGTCATCAAGTAGGTTCTGACTCATAGTTATTTTACCATGCAGATCAGAAAGAATGCCGCATCCTGACAATTGTTTTGTTTGAGCTGTTGCTGCAAGCATGGTGTCAATCCATCTCTTTGAAGGTATTCTTCTTTTTGGCTACCGTCCGCTTTACTGACCAGGAGGGCCACGTTCAGGGTTTGATCTCAATTGATAACATATCCAAAGTACATGAGATGAAGTCCCAGCATCCTTGTTTCTAGGTGGCATTCTGGCAGTACTTCTTCCACAACATATTTGTTTGTTATTTGGGATATTTGGGATATTTTCAATATTCTTCGGCAGCACCATAACTCAAATGCATTGATTCTTCTTCAATCTCCCTATCTTGCTGTCCAATTTTAACATGCATTTGAGGCTACTGAAAATACTGTGGCTTGGGACAGGTGCACCTTAATCCTCAGTGATACATGACTTCTATTTTAGGTGAATAGAAGGGAGGTGGGTTGGAATTGCTTTTCAAAGGTATGTATTTAAGTTTTTTTTTACAGAATCGTCTTATCAACTTCAAAGTATTTTCCATTACACACAATACACTTGTCAAATCTGCAATTCCAGTCTTGGAAACGTTTTTTTAAACTCATCTGACTGATGGTTGACTGTGGGGGCATTTCTGGCAGGATCTGTGAATCTGGGAGAAAGGTGTAGAAAGTACAGGATGCAACTGTGTCTCCTGGAGAGATTTTGAAGTTGCTGAGTATCTGCACCCTTTGGTAGCTGGTACTCAATCCTCCAAGTCTTCTCCTTATTCCAGTCTTGAGCTGGGTGGAAGCTGATGGGTATCCGGTGTTTCCATAAATCCTGGAAAGAACTCCAGTCCTGAGGCAATAAAACCCCAGGTCAGCTCACCTGATATCCTTCTGCTTTAAACCTCTGAAACACAGCCTATCAGAATGCTTCTAACTTCCCCATTTAAGATCCTGTAATGATTTGATGGTAAAATCCGGTAATGTGATTGGACAAAATAGTTTGTAAGAGAATTGGATGATTGGTACAGCCAATTATACCTCTTTAACTTGACCACTGACACTTAATTTACCTACCCTACAGTGTGGCCAATCGTTTTTCATGTTGCAAACCCATGACTATATAAGCATGTGTTTGGAAACCAGGGAGCATCATTGACTGGTCAATAAAACCTAAATAAGCCTTGCGGAAACGATAAGAAAGTTAGACCCGCATCATGAGCCAGGTCTCCTGAGTCCGTGTGCATTAGTGAATTTGGCTCCATTGCCCTCATTTTCCTGCTTGCTGGACTTGTTCCCACCGCTGACAATACCTTCCTCGTTTTTCTGTCATTCACCTCTTCTACCTCATGAGATGACTGACCTCTCATGGCTTTCTTCATTCATGGAAACAAAAGAAGTCATATGGAGCAAGGCTGGGTGAGTAGTGTGTTTGGCAAAAGAAACATGCAGGTTTTTCTTCTGCCACAAAATGGAGAACTCAGAGGGCTGCATGAGCAGCGAGCAGACGCATTTTTGTAGTAGTGGCAAAACCAGCCCCCTACCTGCCAAAAGTCATGCCCTTTTTATCATACACTGTTATGCAATCTTTTCCGAACCTCTAAATAGAAAACTTGATCAACAATCTGCCTCAGTGAAATGAACTTCAAAAGTACTCTCGCCCATCACATTAAAACAAACAAAAAAACTCAAAAAGACAAAAACCAAATGAGCATCATTTTGATCCTTGATTTCACTTGAGCTTTTTTAGGTGAGGTGACAGTGTCTTCAACTGACATGATTGATGTTTGCTTTGGGGTCATAAGAATAGCTTCATGTTGACTGAGCCCTGGTGGCGTAGTGGTTGTGTCCGGGACTGCGGCCCACTGGGAAGGAGGTTCAATTCCAGCAGCAGCTCCACAGCAGCAAAGGTTGGGCCTCCTACTCCCACCAGAGAGCAGTGATGCTGCCCGCCCCCCCCACCCCACACACACACAAAACACCAAACAAACAAGAATAGCTTCATGTCTCATCACCAGTAATAACCAGGAAAACATGTCTGGGTCAACATTTCATCTTTTTTGAAATGAGAAAACCACTCATCCACTTGAGTTTTCCCATCGCACTGTCCTTGTACGTTATGTTCAACATCACAATAGTTTCTGCCACATTTTTCCAGAGCAGTAAACAACATTTCATAGCCACTCACTGTTCTCTTAAATCGGCCATTACAAAAATGAGGTTTGAGGGAAACCGTTTTCACAAATTTTTTACTGTGGCCAGAGAGTGCATTCACAGGTGACACCACTGGGCACACTAACTCATAATAAGCTGCCTGATATTCACCCAGCAGGTGAAAAAAATATGTATAAGAAAGTTTTACTCTTAAAAAAAAAAAGCTTCACTCGGAGGAGCTTTTTCTTGGTGCTTTTTAGTTTTGATTTGATATCCCCTTGTATCGCTCACCCCTCAACACATGCAAGAAAGTAATCAAGTAAAAGTCTATTCATTACAGATTTGTGACATAACAGTCCATGACATTTCCATGATAAGATGTTGTATCTATACAGGGAAAGAATCTTCTAAATTCTATCACCTCAATAGCCAAGTTACAAATCCAAGAGGCCTTGTGAATATTGCTGCACACCGTCACAGTTCTTCATAGAGTGACTTACATCTAAGACAGGTACAATTAATAGTAGTTGGGTACTTGAATAAATGTATTTAATAATGACAGAGCAAAACAAAATTTATCAATCTATGATCAGTGGGGAGATGTTAGCAGGACTTTATTCTCAGTTTGAAAAACGAAACCCTAAATTCACCTGGGATTATTCAAGCTAAAATGAAAGACTTCTTGGGGGTGGGGGGGGGTTGTGATACTATAATGGTATGAAGAACTTAAGTTACATGCCCATTTAAATTCCACCTAGCATCATATTCTCACTTCTTCTATACACAAATCATTGAGGCAAGAGAAATCACTAGAACTAGTGCTTAAATTTTCCTCTGCACACCAAAGATTCATGGTATTGTTCCATCAGGCATATCCTTCAGTAATTACTTTTCTTTTTCCCATGAATCCTCACTTTTTGACTACAGTTGTTAACCTAGTAAATGATATCCTAACAGCTAAAAGAATTAGCAGCCACTGAAGAGTAGCTGACCTCTCTTGGGAATCCACAAAGTATTTTTTTAATTTGAAGATAATTTGGCTGAGTTAGTAAATTTATTAAGTTTCTTTTGCCACTCTTTCCCTAAAATGCAAGTTTCCTGAAAATCAGCCCTTGTTTTCTGAAAATTGTCTTGTTTCTGCTACCTACCTCACCCGTGGTACTAAAATTCTATTTGCAGTATCCAAATTACTTTTTCTGAACCCAATTTATGCAGTGACAGATGGAGGATTCCAAGAGGGAAACTTTCCATTCGTATTCAGCAAATAATCTTTATGAGAAGAAAGTTAGATACATATTTGGCTACTTATATAGGAATTTAACTTCTGGAAACCACCATCTTCTATTTTAAAAATTATTTCTCCGTAAAGCAGTGGTATCTAGAATAAGTTCATGTCTCACTACTTTCAAACTTTCCAATTAATTACTGAATAACTATTAATTTACCTTATTGGGCAATAATATAGAATTTGTCTAATTTTCTTTCAAGCTCCCTCTTTGAATGTTTTCACCATTTGTGTTCTAAGCACTATTTGTAAGAATATAATTCATTTCAAGACTATGCAATTACTGATTTTTCTTTTCCTCTAGATAAATAATCTACATTTGTAGAATATCTTTGACTCCAAGCAATTTCATAAATGAAATTTTAAATACACATGATCCACTTTTAGGTAATTTCCTTAAATATTAACATATCTTTTTGGAGGGAGTTGGAAAGTTTCAAACCAGAATATTGTTTTGCCTGCCTGTAAAAGCATGGAGATGAAGAAATTCATAAGATCACCAATACTCTGAGCAAATTATGATATAGCAAATTAAGATCCTATGGTCTTAGGGTTAGGGTTAGGGAAGTAAAAAAAAAAAAGAAAAAAAAGAAAAAAAAAGATCCTTTGGTCACCTCATCTCCATGCATGTGATTGTTGCAAAGTGGGAAAAGAGGTATGGAGAGTATAAGTGATTGCCTTAAAAAAACATGGATTTGGTTACAATAATAAATATTCATAATTCTTAATGCTGTTATTGACTGATGATTGTCACTTATTTTCTAAATAAATTTTCAGCTGTTCACTCATTCTTCCAATAGATCCTATTGATTGATAAAATTAGATGCAGAGAGGTTAAACCCTTTTCCTAAGATTACAACGCTCTCCCTGGGTGTTTCAGTTTGATGCTTAATTACTGATCCAGAGGTTAGAGTTCCCAGAGTACAGAGAAGCTTAAAAGGAAGCAACTGTTTCTGAAGGCAACACCTACCTTTTCCTTAAAGTTAGGAAGCTACCAAATATTGAAAACAGAATTTGAATTCAGAATACTTTCCAAAATTTACTCTTATACATTATATGTATTATTCTACCTTTTTGTCAGCGTTCTATGAACACATTTTGCACATCATTTATCAATGCTTGCATATATATGCATGTGAGGAAAGAAACACACACACACACACACACACACTCTTCATGTACGTTGTTCTCTTTCATTTGCAGCACTCTTCCTCTAAACAGGGAAAGGATGACTAACAGTTCCTTCTGGTTGGTTGATTATCATAATACAAATTCCCAGCTAATCTTAACATCTCCACATCAGTGGCTATTTCAAGAGAAAGCAATTCCCATCTGTCATAGAAACATATTTAGTGGTAGCACACATGTTCATATCCTTATACCATCCAATTGCTATGAAATGATAACAGGAGAATGCTCTCTGTGGTTAACTCTGGAAAGCTTTTACTAATCCCCCAAAAAAGAGGGGAGTCGGTACCTTTGGGGTTGTAATATACCCAGGTGACAATATTTATTGTACTTTTAGAATGAATATTTCTTAGTGTACTTTTCTCAGAACATAGTGGACATTATTACTTCTCTACTCAGCGTGATTTTCCCTTCCTCTATTCAACTGGACCCTCCGCACATGGTTGCAAGTGTCACTCACAAAAAATGAGCTCATGTCCCAGGAAGGCTAATTAATAGGTCAACTTGCCCATATGCTAGGATCAATTCAATGTTGGGCACATAACCCAAAGATGGACTTAACCAAGCCCAACCAAAGCCATTGCTGTCTATTTAATTTCAACCTGAAATAACCGAATAGTACTGCCCCACAGACTTGCTAAAGCTTGTCAATCTTGAAAGGTGCACACTGCCACGTGTCTTTCCTGAGGAGTGGCTGGTAGGTTCAAACCTTTCAGTTAGCAGCTTAGCACTTTAACCAGTGCACCAACAGGGCAGTCGAGGTTTTTATGTAGATTTTTCATGAGTCATTAAGGAATAGGAGTTTTCCTCACATGAAGATTTTTTAGTATAAATATAATTTTAGCTTAAGATTGTTGAGTCTTGCTATCATGCAAAATGATCTTGCCAGAAAATTAAGCCACAAGAGAAGGGAAAGAAGGAAAAGAGGGAGGAAGAGATATAAAACTTAAATACTGAATAGATTCACATATGAAGCAAAGTCTAATTTTAAATTTTCAATTATAGCAGCTTAAGAAAAAACAGGATTTCTGTCACTTGCCACTGAGAGTTCTAGGATATGTAGAATTAGGATATACCTACATGGTATGACCTCTCACCCGGTAAGTAAAGATGTGTTACAGTACTTCTGTCATTGGTTATCTAGGATTTGTCTCTACTTGAATTAATCAGATGACAGCATATTATTACATTGGGCAGAACCCCCAGTAAACTACTGTTTTTCTTAGTAAATCTTTCTTTCACTGATCTTACCTGATGCTCTCTGGAATTTCACAGAAAAGGCAACTCATTTCCTTGAAGTGATTGAACACGGTTACGTTGTCTTATTTATTTCAAAAATTCTTTCATCTTTATTTTAAAAGTAACAGACTGCTCTGCTTTCTATACTGCTCATTTCCTCATTTGTACACACTCGATTTCGAATAAAGCCCTGCTCGAACCCATCCCTGTGGAGCGGATTCCGTTTCACGGTGGTATAGTGGGCTACAGAATTGAGCTGCTGTATTGGGCTATGCTGGCCTGTGCTCTTTACTCTAGTAGATTTTCATGTCTATTGTGACACCACAAGGTGAGTGTGAACTGGCAATTTGCAGGTTAGTAATCAAGTATCAACTATTTGTGACTATTTGTGAGCATGTTCTGCTCTCTCAGAAGCATTAGAGAAAAGGCCCAAAAGCCTGTTTGAAAGTTCTGCCTAGAGTTTGGGTGATTTGTTTCCATTTCTATGTATTGCTTCATAAATCAAGGATTGGATGATCACTGTCATTTTTTTTTCCTTTCTGAAATTATCTTTTATGCCAGAGTTAATTAAAGTTCCAAGTTCAATTCGATTGTCCTGAATTATGATCTAGAGCTATACTTTTACTGAAAAGCAACTTCTAGCTCCACAAAGCTTGGAACTCTACATCTTACCATATTTTCTATCATATAAATTGTCACTAAACATGATTATTTCTCTCCCTTTCATTAATATACTAATACTAATGAGGAAAATCGAGAAATGGGTTTGTCTTTGAACTTCAGTGGATGGAGTACATTTTCTTGCTAACACCACCATATTTTCTAATAAAACATAAATTATAATCTTTTTCAAAGAGTCATAGATAGAAACTCTATAAATTCACAGATCCGTAAAAGAAAAACATAATCTGAAATTTTTCTTTATTATGGATTTTGGACTTGATCTTAACTGTAGCCCCACTCTAAGAATAATTAGTTCTTATGATATGGCTTTGCTTGAAGCTCTCCCTCATAAAACAATCACTGAGTACATGGGTGCAATAACAAAGTGTGGTGAACAAACTAGATGGTGCTCAGCTATCAGAAGGAATAGGGTCTGGGGTCTTAGAGTCTTGCCATCAGACATGCAGCCATTTAAGTGAGGTGTTTGTTAACTAAGTTCACATAGAAGAAGCTGACAGCTGGTGTACTCCAAAGGTTGCAAACAATATAATCCAAATCTAATGAAAGAACAATATCAGAACTTAAATTGTGAACACCTTGTTTGAAAAAGATTATGGATGAAATTGAAAGCCCAAAATCAATTTATAGCCTCTACATATAGATCAAGTCTCCCATGAGTCCCTCTGATTATACTGCAGGGATGTGAATAGTCCTGTTATCAAACAGAGAACAATGTAAAGTTGAGTATAGTAGAGGTGACTAGGTTAAAATGCAATATATTATTGTTTAATATCTCTAGCAAACCACTTTAAAGCTGTTTCCATTTTTTAAAAAATGAAGGGAGAAATAAACATGGATAAGTCTCTGGGGAATACTCTCTGATCATGGATCAGGGGCGTTGATAGCAGATACAGTTTGGATGAAATTTAGTACCCTATCATTTAATCTCCCCTCTATTTAAATTTGTTCTACTTTTAATAGTTTCTGCTTTCTTTTCAAGTGACATTTTTATCTTTTTTATTCTTGGTAGTTTTTTATTAATAGTTTTCTGTTTTTGAAATCCAGGATAGGTAGTATCTATAGAGACAGTAACTGGATTAATTCATTTATTGAGGATATGGCAAAGGAGAGGGTGGGTAAATGGAGAGTCACTAATGATGAATATAAAGAACAGAAAAATGTTCTAAAACCAATTTTGGTGATTACTGTGCAAGTCTTCTTGATGGGAGTGAACTTTTGAGTCACATTATATGTGCATTATAAAATAAAACTCTGGGGTGTTCTATTGCCACTACTGTTTTGAAACAGCCCAGCAATATCAACCACTTTACTTGTATTCTTTCACATCAATGTATATACTCCTATACATGTATTCATTTCCTTTTATCATTGTCTTATAAAGTACATATATAAATGAATTTAACAAATGCTTACAAGGTGTTTACCACGTTCCAGGCACTGTTCTAAGTAGTAAAGTTGAAGCGTAGAAGATCAAAAAAAGCTCATGCTTCTTTGAATTTATACTGTAGTGTGGAAGAGAAATAGTGGGCAGTAATATTGAATAAAGTAGATGATATTACTAGAAAGTGATAGAATAAGGGAAAAAAACGGTAAGGGAGACGGTATATTTAGGGGTTTCAATTTTCATTAGTGGAGACTCTAATGTGAAGATACAATTTAAAAAGTGAAAGAAAATTGGGGTTTAGTTGTTTGGGGAGAAAGGGAATAGTAAGTAACAATAACAGTAGCTTGTTGAAGGGATAGCAAGGTGCTTCCTTAGGATCTTGCAAAGACAAAGGGGAGAAAAGGGTGAAGTTTCAGCCACGATTGGAGTCCATTTTAGTAAGAACTTTCTACTTTCCTCTAAAGTACACTGGATAATTTTGGTCCAAGGAGTAGTAAAACATGACTCACATTTTAGCAGCATCATTTTCTCACTGCTATTCTGAGAATAGACTAAGGGTGGTATGAAATAGCATGGGGGCCTCATCTGTCCTCCTTTGATTACAAATGGGACAAGGGCAACCTACCCACCTCAGCCCAAGGCCAACTGCCAGAAGGCTGAGATCAGACATGTTTTTACCCTCCATCACTTTTTACACTGCTCTGCTACTGACTGTTCCTTCCAAGACACCTTACTTTCCTGCTGAGTTGAACCCTGGACACATAAGTCTCAGGGACAATATTCCTTATTATGAACATTTATTAGGGAAGTTGACAGATTACCAAAACCTGGGATCAGACAATATGGTGGACACAGTCATTGGTTCTTGACAACGTAGTTAGCAGTCAAGTTTTTTTCCCTGACTCACAGCCTCTCAGCCACATGGTACCTTGACCTCTGTTCTAAGTCATGGACTTGAAAATCGGCTGCTGCTCAACTCAATCTTAGGTCTCTGGTCCAGAGCTTCCTCTGGACATGACATGACCTCTGCTGGTTCTGGCATTTCAGGTAAAAAGGGCTTTCAAGTATGTTTGCTGGTGTGTCTTCTTCTTTGATTGTTCAAGGAACTCTTTGTGACTGCTTCTGAGACAGGTTTCGTTTTTTTTTTTTAAATCATTTTATTGAGGGTTCTTAGAGCATTTTTCCTTTTTTTTTTTTAAAGAAATCACTTATTAGGGACTCTTACAGGTCTTATAACAATCTGTACATCAATTGTATCAAGCATGTTTGCACACATGTTGCCTTCAGCATTTTCTTTCCTTTTAAAAAGAGAAATCTAATTACTGGGGGCTCATGTAACTTTTACCACAATCCATACACATACATCCATTGTGTCAAGCACATTTGTACATTTGTTGCCATCATAATTTTCAAAACATATTATTTCTACTTGAGCACTTGGTATCAGTTCCTCATTTTTTCCTGCTTCCCCTACCATCCCTCTCACATGAACCCTTGGTAGCTTATAATTTTTTTTTAGGTTTTACCCTGGTCAATGTCTCCATTCACCCACTTTTCTGTTTTCCATTTTGATATCACTCCCCTTTATCTCCCCTCATCTTCCCCATATCCTTCTGGTATCACTACTCTCAACATAGGTCTTGAGAAGTTTATCTCTCCTGGGTTCCCTGTGTTTCCAGCTCTTATATGTACCTGTGTACATGCTCTAGCCTGATTTATAACATAGAATTAGAGTCATGATATTGGGAGGAAGAAAGCATTAAAGAACTAGGGGAAAGTTGTATGTTTCAATGGTGCTATACTTCACCCTGTCTTTCTCGTGACCTTCTGTAAGGAGCTGCCCAAATCTCTAAATAAGGGCTCTGGGTCTCTACTCCATAGTACCTCTCATTCAGAATGATAGGATTTTATTTTTTTGTTCTGCCTCTTTGATTCCTGATACCTGATCCCATTGACACCTCACGGTCACACAGACTAGTAAGCTTCTTCCATGTGGAATCTGTTGCCTCTCAGCTAGACGACCACTTGTTTATCTTCAAGTACTTAAGACCCGTGACACTATGTATTTTGATAGGAGGGCATCATCAGTTTTTTTCACCACGTTTGCTTGTGCACTCAGTTTGTCTTTGGTAATCTTGTCAGGAAGGTGAGCATCACTGAATTCAATGTTATTAGAGCGAACTGTTCTTGTGTTGAGGAAGTATTTGAGTGGAGGTCCAATTTCCATCGGTCACTTTAATATTGACCCTATAAATAGATGCACATAGATCTATTTCCCATCATTGTAAATAAATACATTTGCATATGTATGTGCCTGTGTTTAGAATGCTATCTATGCCCATTGCCTTCTAGTTCTTTTCTCTATTTCCTTTTACTTTCCTTTTTTCCCTGTAAAATGTCTGGCCTTCATTCAGGTTTGGTAATTCTTCTCAGCTACACTCTCTTGATCAAGTCATACCAGACACTCTACATCCTCCTCAACACAGAGTTTAGAGCACTTGTTCTTCCCCTGTCCCGGGGTTTGTTAACACCTACTTCCTTTCCCCTCATATCCCCCTCTCCTGTGTTCCCCAGGACTTTTAGTCCTGTTGCTTTCTCCTCTGGATTTTTTATCCCATCTATCTTACCTAGATAGATATGTAGAGGCAATAATAAGCACAAAAACAAGACAGAACAAGGCAATGCAACAAAAGAAAACAAAACAACAATAACAAAATAGACAAGCTTATAAATGGTCCCCGGTCTGTTTGTTGACTTTTAGGAGTGTTTTCCAGTCATATTTTATGGGGTGTCATGCTTTGGCCCCACAGTCTATTTTTACTACTCTGTGAGGACGCCATTGCTTTGCTCCCCTTACTGTTCTTAAGCTCAAGTAATTGGTAATTAAGACAAATCAATTGTCTCTATTGGCGCTTGACAAATTTTATCTGCATAGTCCCTTAAATCATTTTATAAGAACTACAGAGACAAGGGTAGAAGATCCATAATAAGAAGCTTGACTTCGCCATGATGAAAAGTGCACAGGAAGAAAAGCCATTGTGCCCACACAAATGAAGGAGGAGAGTTTGGAGCAGGGAGATTAAGTGAGGGTGATATAAAATGAAAGAATTTTGGTTATATTTCCAAAGTTGCTGAGGGCCAAAGTGTAGATCCAGGATGATATTAAGATTTTTAGGCTTGAAACATGAAAAATTGTGTTGCAATAAATTCAAAGTAATTTCCAAATGACCTGATGTTTTTTTTAAGACATGGACCAGAAGTTAAATTTTGCACATATTTTATTTTGAGTTGTGAATTAAAAAAAAATCAGCTTGTAAAGATCTATAATATGATAAAAGTCATTTAGAAATTTCATTATTACTAGCTACTGAGGTTTTTTAATACTTTTGCAAGTATAAAAATCACTGCCATTCTTCCAAGATTGAATTCTTGTTGTCCAATTCTCAGCTTAACTGTTACCTCTTTAAAGAGGTATTCTACCCATGACTACTCAGTCTAAAGTTTTTGTGTTTTCCCATTTAAAATATATGCAATGGATTTTTCTCTTTCCGATATTTTCTTGTTAATTTATTTTTTCCAATTGTTTTATTAGGGACTCTTACAGCTCTTACAACATTCAATGCATCATTTGTATCAAGCATATTTGTACACATATTACTATATTCATTTAGAAATATTTTCCACTTGAGCCCTTAGTATAAGCTCCTCTTTCCCCCTGCCTCCTTTTTTTAATGAATCATTTTATTGGGAGCTCATACAACTCACATCACAATCCATACATAAATCATTTGTACGCAGGGCACATTTGCACACTTATTGCCATCATCACTCTCAAAACATCCTCCAGGCCCCCAGTAACAACTCCTTATATTTCCCGTCCTCCCCCCATGAACTCTTAGTAATTTAAAAATTGTTATTATTTTCATACTCTACACTGCCTAATGTGTCCCTTTACTAACTACCCTGTTGTCTGTGCCACAGAGAGGAGGCTACATGTAGATCCCTGAAATTGGTTCCCCCTTTCTATTCCACCATCCCTCCATCCTCCTGGTATCACCACTCCTATGACTAGTCATGAGGGATCATCTATCGTAAAGTCCCCATGTTTCTAACTTCACTGTACATTGCATGGTCTAGCTGGATTTGCGTGGTAGAATTGGGATGATGATAGTGGGTGGAAGGCAGCATTTGAACACTAGAGGACAGTTGCATATTTTATTGCTACTTCACTGTAACTTAAGTGGTTCATCTCCTCCCTACAACTCTTCTACAAGAGGATGTCGCTTCACCTATTGATGGGCTTTAGGTCCCAATCTGTTGGGAGCTCACACAACTCTTATCACAATCCATACACAATCCATTGTGTGTCAAGCATATTTGGATATACATAGCCTCATCATTCTCAAAATGTTTGCTTTCTACTTAAGCCCTTGACATAAGCACCTCATTTTCCCTTCCTTCCCCATTCAAGAATCCTTGATAATTTATAATTTATTAGTATTTTGCCATATCTTACACTGTATGTTGTCTTACTTCATCTACTTACCTATTGTCAACACTCCAGAGAAGAGATTGTAATTGGTTCCCCTTTTCTATCCCATCTTCCCTTCACCCTCCTGGTATTGCCACTCTCACCATTAGTCCTGAAGGGATCATCTGTACCAGTGTACAACTTCTTGTCTAGCTGGATTTGTAGGGTAGAAGTGGAATCATGACAGTGGGGAGGAGGATGCATTGAAGAACTAGAGGAAAGTTGTATGCTTCATCATAGTTACACTGCACCCTAACTGGCTCGTCTCCTCCCTATGACCACTCTGTAAAGGGAAATCCATTACCTCCAGATGTGCCTTGGGTCCCCAACCTGTACTCTCCTTCATTTACCATAGAATAATTTTTAATTCCTTGAAGCCTGATACCTGATTCTTTTGACACCTTGGGGTCACACGGGCTTTTTTGCTTCTTCCATGTGGACATTATTGCTTTTTTATCAATCCCCATTCTTTATATTATAAGCTTTATAATTACAGAATCCTTGTTGCTTTTCATGATTTGAACAAAGTGAAATACAACAGTTGAAATCCAGTAGATTCCAACTTAGGGGAACTTGGTTCATGCATGCCCAAGTAGAACATACCCCATAGGATTTTTAGTTACTTACTTTTTTGGAAGGAGGCCACCAAGTCTTTCTTTCATGATACATATGAATAGATGAGACTCACTGATCCTAGCTTAGCAACTATGTGTGTTAACTCTTGGTGCCAGTCCAGGCCTCTTTTCATGGAATTGGTGTGAAATAGATATCTGTTGAGAGAATAAGCACTATGAAGACAAATCCACAATAATCTGTGCTTCTACCTATGTAGGATGGATTTCCCCAAAGGGGTATTGCTATGCTAGTAAGTCTTTTCAATTGCAGTGATATTTACAGATTATTTTCTGTAAGTGTAAAACCATTTATTCTGCTACCAGAAGAGTTTAAAGTGTTCATTTCCCTGCACCTCCTCTAGTACTAGGTGATTTTATACTCTTTTTTTTACTTCAGCATTGATTTCTTATATTACAATCTCTTTACTTTTATTGACCCCCAAGTAGAAATAATTTATTTCTGCCTAAATTCACATTAAGTTAATTAACTCCTAGACCGACAGAAAATAAATTGCTTATCTGTCTTTGAGATAGTCTTACAGACTGAATTCACTTTCTACTTCCAGGATTCCTTGATGTTGCGTGTGCAGGTAGTTTATCAAAGATAGAATTAACTCAGCAGCTCATTTCTCTTTAGTGCCTGGAAACCTCAAATGACTGAGAGTATCAGACTTTCTCCATTAAAATACCTGATGCGTGTTTTTCCCCAGAGAGATTTATTAGATGAAGTCCTGTAAATCCATATTTTAAAATGCATGCTTGGATCATTCTAAGAGAAAGATGTGAATAATGAAATAATTAGTGTAATAAATATTGAGTCCACATTGAAGATCATTTGTTTCTTTATAAAATCTATGAAGCTGTGCAATCTTCCAGCTGAAACATATTGTCTATGTCTCTATTGAGGAAGGGTATAAATTGATCATGCCCCCCACCTTGCCCTTCTCAAGTGGTCTTTTCAAGATCTTAACTCATATTATTATTTGTCTGGAAACAAGCTTTTCTTTTGTTCCTAGACATCCATTTTCCTTCATTTTTTGGCTTGAATCTCTTGTTTTCTCTCAGCTGCAATACTCTTTTTCCATTCTAGGAAAGTAGAGGATGTTTTTGAAACAAGAATATAAGAAATAAGAGATCCTCAGAGGCTTCTTATGATCTGAGCCTGTCATGTGTCATTCTCAATCTTGACAAACTTATAGTTCCAATTTTCCTGATATAAAAACTTTGGTTGCAGAAAAGTCTACCACTGTGGTTTCACAGTGTTAAAGTTACAGTGCACAATGCTCCCACTATCTGACCAGGAAAAAAGTGCTATGTAAAAATTCCTTGCCGACATCATTTGTTGATCTCTGAAAACCAGACACTATGTCAAATTTGTTATTCATATTCATCTCAAATTTCTAATTCAATGATTTTTTAAAAAGCAAAACCTGATCTGAACTCTCTTACTGGAAATGCTGCCTTGCCTTGCCTTGACATTACGTGTAGTCTTCATTTATTCTGGTTAAAATTAACCATGTCTTGTGTTTGGCTAGGTTGACTAGAGAAACCAATTCAGTGACATTCATATATGTTTAAGAAAAAAAAAACTTAATATCAAGATGCTTTATTTATCCAGAAAGTATCCCAGCCCAGTCCAACTCAAATCCATAAATCTGTCACTAGTCCATAAATCCCTCTTCAGACTAACACAGTCACAAGCAGTAATGGAGAATGTGGAAATATCACAGACTGGTGGGTGCAAAGTCTTGAGAATCCTGTGGCAGTGGACACATGGCCTTGGCTCTGGAGGGCAGAGAGGGAGGAGAGGAGAGAGAGAGAGAGAAAGAGAGAGAGAGAGAGAGAGAGAGAGATCCATTTAACACAGTCACATCTCCAAAGTTGGTCATCAAGTTGTAACCTGATTGACAGGCTAAATTCCACCCATATCTTCTTATAGGTGCCATGTTGGTACAAAACACAAACAGACTATCACAGTGTTATATTTTAATGCAATGATATTAATGTATATTAATATAGTTCAAGGAAAGCTTTAGGTGAGAAGTTGTATAAAGTTTATACTTCATACTAATTTACAAATTCCACAGTAGTTGGATTTCTAAACATCACAGATTTATGGGAAGAGCTTATAGGCTTGTGTATAAATTTACATGAATACCAATTGCATAAACACATCTAATATCTCATATATATAATGCAGAGAAAATTTAAATGCATAGCACCAGTAGTACATCATTAAAGTCACTGCCATCTAGTTGATTCAAACTCAGATATTCCAAACTTATTGAACAGAATAGAATTGCACACTAAGGAGAGAAAGTAGATACATGAAGGTAAGATGTTCTAAGGTATTTTTCATAACCAAGAGAAATATAAATCAAGGCCAGCCTCAAGAGTAATATAAATTTAATGTAAGAGTAAACTAATAAAAATGAACACAAAATAAAAATTTAAAAATCCTGTGTGAAACTATAAAAGCCAAACTATAAATAAAATTAAAATTAATGTGAATAAAATAAGCAGAATAAACAATCTGCCAGCTGAGGAATCAGGATGCAGGAATAAAAATATAGAAGGCCACTGGAGAATGAAAAGTAAGATGAATTCAAGGTCGGCAGTAGGTCAGATGGCTTGAGCTTTGCTAGACTACACATTGGGCTCTTAGCCCAGGTCCAAAGACCTAGAGATCTATGAGCCAGATGTAGGACTCATACCAGTAAGAAATAAAGCAGCTCTCCACAATGTCTACTGATGTAGAATTAGGTCACACCTCAAGGAAATTTCCCTTCAACAGTACTCCACCTAACCTTCTTAAAATTGCTTGACTGCTTACAACAGAACCATCTCGGAGTTGATTATACAGTGTTAGGTCACAGTATAATGATGGGTGATGACCAAGTCTTAACTACCAAACAACTGAGAGTCCTCAGCAAGCCAAGTTGGCAAGAACTAAACATCACAGATGGTATATCATAAAAATATACCGCTATATAAAATAATTCAAGCACAAAATAGTGCCTGCTGTATGTGTTCACTTTTAATTTTTTTAAAAGTCAAAACAAACTTGTAGCTACTGTATGAGGATCCAAGTCTCTGACTTTGGCGAATTCTTCAAATTCACTCTCCAGTGAAGCAACCATAAGTCGTGAAAATTATTTTTGAAACCATAATGTATAGCCTTTATGTGCATCTATATTGGGCATACACAAATTAAGATATATTTATTAAAGAAAATGTAAATTTCAATGAAAATAGTTAAAGCCTATGTCATTTGAACCATGAATCCAATTTCTTTCTACTCTTCAAATTAGCGTAATGGAAGATCAATTTCATGTGTGTGTGACCAAAAATACAGGGTCCCACTTTCTCCCTAACTTTTAATCAAATGTTTTGATATCTTCCAAGGATTTTCTGGCCACAAGCATTTCTCCTTCTTCCACCAGGGTTGTATTATAAAGGATCATGTAAGTATGGCCCAAAAGCCAGATGTAGTACCCTATCATTTGATCTCCTTTTGACTCATTTTAAATTTGTTTCAATTTTATTTTCTGCCTTTTTGCCAGTTGAGATTTTTCCTGTTTTATTTTGTCATTGTTGAGTATTTTGCTTGTTTGCATTTGATTTTGATGTTTTTCTGTATATGCAATCCAGGATAAGTAAATCTGTACAAGAAATCACTGGATTAACAATTACTAGGTACATGGGGGAGCAAGTTAAGCGGGAATGGTAAGCTAACAGTGAGGACTACAAGAAAATTTTCTAAAATTCATGGTGGTGATGATTGCACAACCCTTGTTAATGTGATTGAACTACTGAATTGTATGATATGTGAATTTTATGCCAATGAAATTACTTTTATGTGGATGTCAGAAAGTACTCTGACATTTGCTCTGGGATGTGCTATTGTTGTTACAATCTGACAAGTCCTTGATTACAACTCACAGAGGTCTTATGCACAACAGAAGGAAAAAGTACTTGATTCCATTGTTATATTTGAACCCATTGTTGCAGACACTGTGTCAATCTACCTATGTTGCATTAGCAAAAGAAGGTCTTAAATGCTTCACTCTATCCATGTCACTATGCCACTCTACTTTGAATACCTAGCTCTTCCTCGAACACATTTTAAGTTTTTTTTTTTCAAAATTAGGTGTTTATCTTCTAGAACTATTGCCATGTATGTGTGTGTGAGACAAAGTTGAACTGCTAATAGGTTTTTCAGTAACTGATACATCAGAAGTTGTGTTAGGCTGGATTTTCTACAGAAAAAAAGCCATGATACTCATATATGCATAAGATATAAACTTATATCAAGAAAATTATGTTTATAGAGAAAGCAATTTGCACTTCCACAGAGAGAGAAAGTCCAGACCAACTCCAGTGTGGTTCCATCGCTAGCTGGAGACCTTTCTTGACTCCTGCATCTATAGATCAATGAAGCAGAAAAAAAAAAGTCAGGGAGACTACAGACTGGTAACAATAGTGTTGAGTACATCCAAGGGAAAGAACAAAACAGGCTATCACATGCTCTCCAGAGTCAATAAGCCAAAGGTGATCAATGAACAGGTTTCAGAATCAGACACAGGGTTGAAGCCAACAAAAGAAAACATAAGATTCTTTTCAATGTCTCTTTATAGATACCAAATAAGCCAACCTCCAAGGAGATGTCATCAGACATGATATGAGATTTTGCCAAACCAAACTATCCAAATGTGGACAGTGTACTTTTATATCATAGTCTTTTCCTAGTCTGGGAGTTCTGCTGAGAGAAATTCACTTTGAGTGACTCTGATAGTACTCTACATATCCATGATACAGAGCTCTCAGACATATTAAACCCATTAAACAAAGCAAACTCATAAGCAACTGGTTCCAGATTGACTCTTAAATGCAGAATAGCTAGCTTGAATGGAAGGGATGCTGTGTTAAAATAACCAAATTGAACATGTCAAAAGCAGGCTTCAAATGACAACGTAAGGCACCCTGAAATGTTTAAAGAGCTGAAGTGATAAAATAGAAAGGGAAAAATAGGCTCTGCATATCTGAACCTGAAAGAACTAAATGGAAAGAAATCACGCAATAGATAAAATACTGAATGATGTAAGAAGCATCAAAAGGAGATAGAAAAGATACATAGAGTCACAGCACCCAATAATCAGTCAGCCTTCAACCATCTCAAGAAGTAGCATGTGATAAAGAGCTGAATGTACCAAAGATGTACCAGCCTTATTAAATGCTGTAGCTAAACACACAGCTCAAGGAATTGATAGCATACCAATCAAAATGTTTTATGAAACCAGTGAAGCAAGTTCTCACTTGTCTATGCCAAAATGTTTGAAAGAAAACTACTTTGCCAACCAACTAGAATAAATCCATATTAGTACCCACTCCAAAAAAAGGTGACCAAGTAGAATGAAGAAATTATTCCACAGTATCATTATTATTACATGCATGTAAAATTTTGCTGATGACAGTTCAAAACTAGTTTCAGCAGTACACTGATAGAGAATTGCCAGAAAGTCATGCTGCAGAAGATGGTGTGTAATAAATTATTTCACTGCTGATGTCATATAAATCTTGTCAGAAGGCATGTAATACAAGAAAATTTTTATTTGTGTTTTAATGACTATACAAAGTCCAATAGTTTGATCATAAAAAACTTTCAAAGAATGGGAATTTCAGAACACTTTGTTGTCCTCAAGTGAAGCCTACATAAAATATGAGTCCTCTAAACAGTGGGGAGAAACCTAGTGGTTTAAAATCAAGAGATGTATATGCCATGGTTGATTCTTTCACTACACTGTCTTCTGAGCAAATATTTTGAGAAGTTAGGCTACATAAAGAACTCAACACCAATATGAGAGGAAGACTCATTAATAATCTTTTATATGTTGACAGCACTGTCTTCCTTGAGGAAAACCAAAATGACTTAGAGCACTTTTTGATAATCAAAGACTAGAGTGTTCAGGATGGTCTACAACTCAGTGGACAGAAAATAAAAATCTGTACAATTGGGTCAATATACTACGTCCTGATAAGTGGAGAAAGATTAAAGTTGCCAAGGATTTTATTATCCTCTGATTTTCAATCACTGCTTTAAACAGTAGCAGTCAACCCATCAAAGAATATATTACACCAGTCAATCTACTGCTCAAGTCCAATATGTGTATAAATGAATAAATATGTTACTTTGAGCTACATGATAGTTCTTTAGATCGCCTTATATGCATGTGAGAGCTGAATAACATTTAAGGAATAATGTTGGTGAATAATATTGAAAATATAATGAACAGAAAACTCTATCTTGGAGGAAATATAAGCAGAATGCTCCTTGCACAAGAGTATGGAATGAGTTCCTCACAATTCTTTTGACATGCTATCATGAAGGACCAGTTCCTAAAAAGGGACATCATGCTTGCTAAATTAGCAAATGAGGTAAAAAAAGGAAGACCTCCAAAGATATGGATTTGCACAGTGATTGCAATAATAAGTTCAAATGTAACAAGAGTGAGGATGGCTGAGAAGTGTTTCCTTCTGTTGCATGTAAGTCAGAGTTGATTCCATAGGACCTTACAACAAGTACATGTTCAAGATAAATAAAACCACGCCAATTGAAAACCACCTACAGGGGTTTTCACAGCAGTGCCATTCATAATAACAGAACATGGAAGCACAGCAAATGTTCACCAAAGCAATTGAAAAAACTCAAGTTTTTCATATGTGCACTACTATTTTATTAGCCAATATAATTAATAAATGAAAGATGCATTTTGCCAAATCAATGGACCTTGAGTATATTCTTCAAAATAAAATAATCCAATTTCAAGGACCACCTATATTATAAGAGCATTTATATCACATAGTCAGAATAGGTAAATATATAAAGACAGACAATAAATGCATTTTTAAAGGACCAGGTATGGTATGGTCCTTAATAAAGCATTTATTGATGATGGTGGCTATCAATGAGCATAAATCTTCACTTAAAGGTGATGAATATTCTCTAAACTGTAGTGTGATGATGGCTGCACAACTGTGAATGACAATAAATGACATAGAATTGTATACTTAAAGTAGGAAATACAATACACAGAATTGAATGATATCTTAATACTGTTAGAATTTACTTTAAAAAAAGCCTATTGTGCTCTGAAATGCATGCTTAGTTTGCAAAGTAAAAATAATAAGCGAGGGAGTAAAGTTTATACAGTTCAAGGTAGAATTTTTCTCTAAATGTAAGAGTGATCAAGTTAGGGATGTGTACAGTGAAGAAGAGTGATTCTAGGTAGATACTTTTTTCAGTTGCTTAATCCAGGTGATAGTTTCACACATGGTTGTCTTACAATAATATATTAAGATGTTAGTGTAGTGCTCCAGATTATGCACTACATTTCACAATAAAAATGTAACAAACGTGAATTTATACAAAGAAGTTAATTGGAAAGATGACAAGATTAGGGATAGTGTAGATTTATCACACAATCTGAAGTTCAGACACTACTCAGAACTTGTGGTTCTTGGACTTTTTATAAAATTCATCCCTGAAAGTTCAGTGGAAGTTTCTGTTCACTCTGGCTGGGTTGGAATTAAATCATCGATTCTCTGAAAAATAGATCATTATCCAGGGCAAATAATTCATTTGTCTTATGCTCTTTTGTGTGTCTTTTCCAACTTTCTCATGACTCTGCAAAGCATGAGTAAGATGATAATGATAATGCCTAGCATTCATTGTCAGAATTTTCTGAGGCTTCTATAATTTACTTCATCACAAAAACCATGAAATGAAGTAGTTACTAATGCTTTGCCCAGTCTTTCTGCTTATACAACAGAAATGATTTTCATAAGGTCATCCAGTTAGAAATTGCCTCAGAAATGATTGAAATTGAATGTCTCCAGTATTTGCAATCCTCTACCCTGCATGTGAAGGGTATAATTTAAAGGTGCAATTTAAAGTCATTATACATTTATTGAGACAATTCATAGTGAGTTTTGCACTTGTCCAGTAATTGAAAGAAGTGAAAGAGGCATTACAAACATTCTGGATCTAAGAGAGACAGAGAGAGAGAAAAGACTTGGAAACATCAAACAACTTACAATGATAAGGCACTTCTATGATGTGGCAAGTCTGACCCAAATATCAATCTCCAGTCTCCAAATTCACATATTTCTTTGACTGCTCAGGAGATTCCAGTAAGGTACCCAAGGCACATGCTTAATGTTTTGTTTTTTACTTTTGTTTTTAACCAAAAATCGTTGAAGAGAAACCAAAGTGTACACATGTATTTTCTTTTAAGTCATTTGAGAATGTTTTAACGATCTTGAATGGTTGAGCCATATCTTCTAAGCTGAATCTCTGGCACTACAAGCCTGATTTCTACTTTTCTACTCTAAGAAGCCTGCTACTTCATAGCTTGCTAAACCTCTCTATAATAGAGAAATGGGTGGATTAAATCCTCTGGAGATAGTTCTTCAAGTGTTCCTTCCCTACTTTGCCTCACAAATACAAGGACATCATTAACACTACCAGCAGGGACTCATTCATTTCTTCTCCTTTAGCCACGGGGAACTCAACAGTCCCTAGATTCCTCCTCAGCCAAATAATAAAATACACTGACAGTCTTAGTCTTTTGTTTCAAAGTTTGATATAATTTGAAGAATGTGCAACTCCTGATTATTCACACTCCTCAAGAACAATGTGATTTGATGATAACAATATGCCTAGGTTTTCCTGATTTCCTTCAAAGAATGCCAGAACTAAAAGGAGGCCAATTTTGAAGAATTATTTCCGTCTGTAAAGGAGGAAGGAAAGACTCAGGAGGGAAATGGCCTGCTGTGAAAAGGTTTAAATCTCAATCTCCAGTCATTGTTCTATACTCTTTCTGCAGTTCTATGTTGCATAAGGTTATACTAAAAGAGCAAGTACATCTTAATGCTTGTGTTATTTGGACAAAGAGTTGTAGCTCTATTCTTAGAAGCACAACTCGGCTGTTTTGGAAAAGTTTTTGAGAGTAGGTAAGTGCACTCCTGGATGTACATTCAAGAGACTTAAAAGTAGTGATGCAAATTGACAACATGTAGAACAGTGTTAATTTGAACACCACTCACAGTAGTCAAAAAGTATTCAAAAGTCTATCCACAAATAAAAAGCTAAACTAAACATGCAGTGGAATATTGCTTAGCCATAAAGGTAGATAAAATCCTGATACATACATAGACCTTAAAACATGCTGAGTAAAGTGAATCAAAATACCACAAACAAACAAATATAAAGAGATTAGAGGTTGATTTAACTACCAGAAATAGAATGGATGGTATAAAAAGAAAATCCAGGTTTATGCAACAGTGCCTTTTTTTATGGAGGTAGAACATCTGATAATGGATATTGATGATTGATGCACAGCATGATTTACATCATTTTATTGAATGACACATGTGAAAATGATTGCATGCCAATATGTTCTTTATAGTGTAGCGTAATAAAGAAAAAGATTAGCTGTAGAATTTCTGGATTGAGTGACCTCTGTTCTTTTTTTCACAGTGCTGGAAGAATTCATGCAACAGAAGCACTTTTCCAATCCAAGTGAATTTTTGATGGCAGAAAGGGAAAATTCTTCAGGTATTACTGTCTCAAAAGTAATTGCACCCTATTACTGGAAATTGTGCCAGACCAAGAGCAAACCATGCTTTGGTTCCCAACTAGGCATGAAAAACCACTTGGAAAGAATCAAGCAATGAGGAGCATGAAGTCCCCACATGCAGAACTGGGGAAATCCCTGGATATCAGGAGGGCCCAGAGGCGCTGCAGATGCTTATGGGGCTGAGCATGTGGGTGAGACTCCAACCCTTCTTCTGCAACATGCGCCTGGGCAAAAGCAGAGTAAAAGAAGCCAGCAGAAGGCCCAGATGGTCGTCATGGCTGTGCTCCCTGTCTTTATTCTATCCCACCGGGCTAGCTGGGGGAGACGTGGTTGAGGGACATGAATGAATGCATTGGCTGAGTTAAGCACACCTGAATGTTAGGTTGTTAGATGTCTCTAGGCTTCAGTTTCACCAGTCACCAGTCCTAGACTTCAGATGCCTATTTATGGATTTTCCCATAGGTGTTCAATAGATACCTGATTTTCCTGCTATCCCACGCTTGTGCCTCCATGCAGGCATAGGGGAGACAACCCCCTCTTTTTTGTCCCTTGTCTAGGTACCTCATAAAACTACATTAGACCTGGAAATTCCACTCCTAAGTATACATCAAAATGATTAGAACCAGGGACTCAGAAAAGATGCTCTCCATCATGCTATTCACAGTACAAAAAATGGAAATAATACAAGCGCCTATCAATAGATCAGTAGATAATTAGAAAACTGTATATGTATAAAATGGAATATTATTAAGTAATAAAAGGGAATCCAGGACAGATAAACCCCTCAAGAACAATAATGAGAGTAGATATACCAGAGTGGTAAGGGGAAAGTGGGGGATAAATGGGGAACCAATTACAATGATTTATATATAACCTCCTCCCAAAGGGATGGGCAACAGAAAAGTTGGTGAAGTGAGACACTGGTGGGTGTAAGACATGAAAAAAATTATACATTATCAAGGAATCATAAAGGAGGGAAGGAGGAAATGAGCAGATATCAAGGTATCAGGTAGAAAGAAATGTTTTGAAAATGATGATGGCAGCATATACACAAATATGATAGAGAAAATGCATGTATGGATCTGGATAAGAACTGTAAGAGTCCCCAATAAAATTATTTTTAAAAGGAATATATAAAAGTAACTAGAAAACAATAGAGAAAAGCAAAACAACAATAACAAGCCATACCCCAGTCCAGTCCTGTTCTGTCCTCACAAATATTTCTATACTTATGCCCAACTTTTGCAGAAATCATGTTAATCCATCTCATATTTATAACCTCCCCAAAGAAAAGTTATTCAACAGAATGATCAAGTTATAGGACCCTGTCATAGATACCACATGCAACTAAAATTTTGCTGAAGGTCATCAAAAAACAGTTGCACCCACACATTGAAGGGGAGTTGCCAGAGGTCCGGGCCAGAGTTAAATGAGAACCTGGAACAAGGGATACCATTCCTGGTGTCATATGGATCTTGGCTGAAAGCAGAATATGCCAGGTAGATTTTTTTCCTTGTGTTTTATTGGCAATGTGAAGGCTTTCAACTGTGTGGTTAATAATAAAGTATTTATACACTTGTAAAGGCTTTTGCTGTTGTTTACTTTCATTTTGTTGCTTTGTTTTGCTTTGTTATGTTTTTGTGTATACTTTTATCCCTGCAGATCTATCTAGATTTGATAGGCTGGATAAACAATCTGGAGGAGAAAACAATGAGACCAATGGTTCTGGGGGAACATGGGAGAGGGGAAGGCAAGGGGAAAGGAAGAGGTTGTTAACAAACCCAGAGACAAGGGAACAACAAGTGATACAAAATCGATGGTAAGGAAGGGCTAAGAAACCTAGTTGGGTTTAAACAAGGACAATGTAACTGAAATTACAGAATTACAGAAACCCAAATGAAGGCTAACTATGATAGTGGGACAAGAGGAAAGTAAAAGGAAATAGAGGAAAACACTAGGAGGCAAGCATCATTTATAGAGGTCTAAATACAGGCATGTATACATGTAAATATATTTATGTGACAATGGGAAAATAAATCTATGTGCATATACTTATAGATTTAGTATTAAGGTAGAAGATAGATATTGGGTCTCGGCTCAAGTACCCTCTTAATGCAAGAACAGTCTGCTATATTAAACTGGCATTCCATGATGCTTACCTTCCTGACATGATCATTGAAGAAAAAGAAGGTACATAAGTACATATGGTGAAGAAAACTGATAGTGCCCAGTTATCAAAAGATATGGTGTCTGGAAGCTTAAATGCTTGAAGTTAAACAAGCAACCATCTGGCTGAGAAGCATCAAAGCCCACTTTGAAGATGCATATCAGCCTGTGTGATCCTGAGGTATCTATGGAATCAGGTATCAGGCAACAAAGAACAAAATAATCATATCATTGTGAATTGGGGTGGGGAGTGGAGTAGAGACTCAAAGCCCATCTGTAGACAACTGAACATCACTTGGAAGAGACAAGGCAGTCAGGGTACAGCATAGCAAGGATAAAACATACACCTTTCTACTAGTTCTTTAATGCTTCCTCTCCTACACTATCATGATCCCAATTTTACCTTACAAATCTGGATAGACCAAAGGATGTACAGGTAAGAACTGGAATCACAGGGACTCCAGAACAGATAAACTTCTCTGGACCAATAATGAGAGTAGTGATGCCAGGAGGGGAAGGGGCTGATGGGGTATAAAGGGGAACCAATCACAAAGATCGGCATATAACCCCCTCTCTGCAGGATGTACAATAGAAAAGTGGGTGAAGGAAGATGTCAGACAGTGTAAGACATGACAAAATAATAGTAATTTACAAATTATCAATGGTTCATGAGGGAAGGAGAGTGGAGGTGGGAGGGAGGGGAAAAATGAAAAGCTAATACCAATGGCTCAAGTAGAAAGAATATGCTTTAAGAATGGTGATGGCAACAAATGTACAAATGTACTTGACACAGAGGATGGATGGATTGTGATAAGCATTGAATGAGGCCCCAATAAAGTTATTTAATGAAAGAAAGAACTGAAAATGGATTCATCCATCTGGACCACAAAAAAAAAAAAAGAAAGAGAAGATATGGTATACCAAAATACCTATTTGTACTCATGTGAAACCTATACAAGGATCAAGAGACAGTAATATGGGAATAGAAAAAGGGCATTCTGAATCATTTGCAATCAAGAGAGGTGGGTGTAAGTGATGGGATCTTTCAGCAAAGTTGTATGCTGAGCAAATAATCAGAAAACCTGGACTATATGAAGAGAAACAAAGCATTATGTTTGGAGAAAAGCTTATGAACAACTTGCAGTATGCAGGTGACACAAAGATGTGCAGAAAGTGAAGAGTATTTGAAGCACTTTCTAATGAAGATCAAGGATTTCAGCCTTCAGTATGAATTACAACTCATTGTGAAGAAAATTGAAAGCTTCACATCAACAGATAACATCACGATAAATGGAGAAAATATCAAAGTTTTCAAGGCTTGGATCCATAATCAATGCTCATGGAAGCAGCGGTTAAGAGATCAAGTGATACATTGTATTAGGTAAATCTGCTTCTAAGACTTTATTATTAGACTAAGACTATTATTTTTCAGAACCATTTTGCTGGGAATATATATATATATATATATATATATATATATAATTTCCATAGTTCAATTTTCTCAAGCAATATTGTACAATAGCTACCACAAACAGTTTCAAAACATTCATTTTCTTTCTTACCTCCTTGACATCAGTTCCCTTTTGCCACATACACCCTCTCTACCCCCAGAAACCCGTATTCGACTTGCTGTCTGTGGCAATCATGTGCATATGTTAATTTTATGATTAAATGTAGGGGTGGAATCTAGCTTGTTAATCTGGATATAGCCATTGACTAGCCAATGAGGCCTTTGTGTAGGCATGGCTTTCTCCAAGAAGGAAATACAGGAGTTCCCAGAATTCTCAGGGAAAGACCATACTCATGCAAAGACCTCATTGTCTATGACCCAATTGACAGACTAGAATCCACCCTGTAGCAATCATGTGTTTGTGTTAGTTGCATGATTGACATGTAGGGGTGGAGGCTAGCCTGTTAATCTGGAGATAGCCATTTAGTAGCCAATGAGGCCTCTGTGTGAGCATGGCTTTCTCCTGAGACTCCTGGGAAATCGCGTGATATTTCCCTCGTGAAGATGAGAAGCTGTCTTCCCCAGTGGTTGGGAGTTAGTCTCAGATACGATGAATCACGGACAATACAAGATGGCAGCATCCGAGAAGCTGGAGGAACCGGCATGAAGATCACACGCCTTTGCCCTGCCCTGATAGAGCCAGTCCTCTGAAGCTGGGGCAGCCACATGGAGACCTCTGCAGCGATGAGTTAATTCTGCCACCAAAGGATGCTGTTGATGGACCCTGAGCCCCGGAAGTGAGGAGCCATGTGGAGACCCCTGCTAGCACTGGGATTCTGCACCCACTGACCTCTGACGTCGTGAGTCGGAAGAAGACTTTAAAGACTGATTTTGGGCATATGGGTTAATATCAGACTTATGACTTTGAATTGGACTGGGCTCAATATCCTGTTCCTCTTGTATATAAACCTTCTCCTTATATCTATATGTGTGTCTATGAAATTTGTTCCTCTAGTCTACCCGGACTAACACACTATCTCTACAGGTTCACTGATCCTGGGTTTCATATTCTGAAAAGCAGAAAAAACATCTACAAATATTCAGAAAGGTAACCCCAATGACATAACACATAGGCAGTGAATAAGGAAGATTGAAGAAGAAATGATGCATTAGAATTGTGCTTTGAAGAAAAACAGACAACCTGATCTATATTGGAGAAGTAAGGCCCGAGTGAACCTTAGAGGCTACGATAGCAAGATGTCATCTGACAAACTTTGGATAAGTTTCTATGAGAGGTCAATTCTTGCAGAAGAACCTCGTGTTTGTTAAAATAAAAGGGTAGCTAAACAGAGGAAGACCTTCATCGAGGTGAATTGACAGGGTGGCTGCATCAATAAATTCAGGCATGGGGTCATTGTGGGAATGACACAGGACCACGCGTTGCTTCATTCTGCTTTACACGGAGTCCCTATGAGTTGAGCCTAGTTGATGGCACCTAGTAGCAACAGCAATAAGAAATTCTAATTTGACTAGTTGACCATGGAAATACCAAGATGACAGGGCATGCAAATTATTGGAAATTCCTTCCTCTTTGAAATATTTTTGGCTTCTTAGTTGAAATATTAAAGCAATATTTAGAAAAATTTTAGAAGTAATATTAGAAGAAATAGTGATTTAAGGGTAGGACTGATAATCATCTTTGGGGGCGGCATCACTGCCCTGGTAAGACTGATAATCATCTTAAGGTCAACAGTTTGAATCTTCCCAACCCTCCTTTGAAGAATGATGAGTCTTTCTGTTCCAAGAAGAGTTATATCCTCTGAAGCAGGAAAGAGCAGTTCCACTCTGCTTCATAGGTTATGACTTGTAATTGACTGTATAACGCACAATTTTTTAAAGTCAGAATGTTACCTTACTTTGTAAATTATATGTTGAATAGATTTTATATAATTTATATTATTATATATATGCATACACACTTTTGACACTTTTAATTTTTATCTCACATTTAGTAGAATGATATGTCTTTTTTAAGCTTAATTTCCCAGTGATCTCACTAACTGACTGCTTTGAGTCTTTGTTGACTCAGAGTGAACTCACTCAGTCTCCAGGGTAGGATCTGTAACTCTTCAAACATTAGTATCATAAGGATCACTGGGGGTCTTAATAAAAGGCAGATGAAAGGGAACCAATCCAGATCCTATATTTTTATTGGGGGTAGAGTTCTTAAGTCTGCATTTTCTCTACCTCCCTCTTAGGAATTCTAATAGCTTTTATTTGTAAAAGCATACCTGTAAACATTAGAAATATGTATACTGGGAAAAATGGGGTAAATATTTTGCAAGATTTGATTCCTTCAGGCTTGAATCTAACAGATGATGGAGTTCTTTGAGATTTAATATTAGTTTCAGAACATGACCTGTTTTCTGCCTTGGGTCATAATGTGATATATATTCAATTTACGAATCCATCCATGGACATTTGTGGAGCCAAATGCAGCTCAACAGGAGGGACCCTAAATCTGGATTCTTATTTAATGTGTTAGCTTATTTGGCCATGATGTCATTTTCTTTAACTCTCTAGGTTGATGTTAAAGATTTTCGTATGCTTTCAAATAGATGAACAAGGAGAGGCATTTCCAATTTTTTTTAATTAAGCAAGCTTAGACCTTCAAGACTGTAATTGCTCTTGACATCTAACTTATTGCTTAATTAAAACATGGTAAGATAGAGGTTTCACTTTAGGAAAAAAACAAGGAGTCATGACAGTTTGAGTTTTATATAAAGTCCTTTTTTATTTGTATGGCATGGGCTGAGTTTATCATAGAAGAATGTCCAGTCTCAAAGAGGAGGAAGTAAGCAGTTACCAAAACCTGAAGAGAATCATTATACTTCTGAAACAACTAGAGCTTACAAAATTACCAGCAGAGCCAAGAAAAAGTACTAAATCATTTTGCTGAATTTGTCAAAAGACTAAACAATGAAAAATTAAAAATGATGGCAATTCAAAGAGCAACTGAATGGGAATAATTATCCCACACACATACCACTGCTTTAAAAACAAATACAAAATGATATCAATTTTCTTTCTTTATGTGAATTTTTCATGGTTTGTTAAGCCTCCCTGATAAACATCTATAAGCATGCTCAATGGGGAGAAAAAAAAGATCCAATTCAAATGTATTTCCTAGAAACTCTTTTGTTGCCTTAAGTAGTTGTTATGCTTGAACACATTGCTGCAGCAATTCTGGCAATTTATCTCATCAAGGTTCTTCTTCTTTTCCCTGGCCTTCTTTATTACAAAGCATTGTAATTACCAGTTCCAGGGACTGGTCTCTCCTGAAAGCATGACTAAAGTATGTCAGACAAAGTTTCAACATCTTTTCTTCTAAGGAGCACTCTGGCTATCCCTCTTCCAAGACATATTTTTTTTCTTAAATGTTTGACAATCCACCGTCCTTTCAATATTTTTTCTCAGGACAATGATTCAAGTGCATTTATCCTTCTTTGCCTTCTTTATTCATTGTCCAACTGTCACATGTGCATGAGGCAATTGAAAACACAATGACAAGCTCACCTTAATCCTCAATATGAAATCTTTGCTCTTTCAAACTTTAGATATCTTTAAAGATATAGGCAGCTGATCTACCCAAATCAATGTGTCCTTTGGTTTCTTGAGTGCTACTTGCTTGCATGAGCATTGATTGTGATTCTAAGCAAGACCAGATCCTTGGCAATTTCAATCTTTTCTCCATCCATCCTGATGTTACTTATTGACTCACTTGAGAGGATTTTGTTCTTCTTTACAGTGAGTAATCCCTACTGAAGACTACAAAACCAAAAGGACCACTTGATCCACATACAATTTGAGTATTCTAGAATCCTCATTCTTCTCAAAACTTTCTATTGCTTACTGTGATCCAAACAATTGAATATCTTGGCATAGTCAGTAAAGCACAAGTAAATATTTTTCTGGAATTCTCTTATTTCTGTCAAATTCTAGCTAACTTCAGGAATGATAGCCCTTGTTCTAATTTCTCTTCTGAATCCAACTTGAATTGCTAGCAGCTCCCCATCAATGTATAACTGTAACCATTTCAAAATTATTTTTAAAAATTATTTACATATAATATTAATCTATACTGTATGCACTCTATTAGGTAACTTTTGGGGGGAGCGTCGGTAAAAATATGGATATAGACAGTCAGGTAGTTGTTTTTCAGATTTCTTGATATAGTTGAGTGAGCAGGAATAGTGCTTCCTCAGCTGATGAAACTTTTCAGTTGGTAGTCTCTCAATTCCTGGAGACGTATACTTTCAGTACAACTTAGATTCCATTCTTTAATACCACCGATTATTGATCACCTGATACTTCTTGAGAAGGTCACATATTGAATTATTTTAGTACAGTGACTTTACATTATTTTAATTTTATCTTGATTTTTTTTAAAAGCATGTTATTGAGGGCTCTAACAGCTCTTATCGCAATTCATCTATCCATTGTGTCAAGCACATATGTTAACATCATCATTTTCAGAACATTTTTTTTCTACTTGAGCCCTTCATAGCAGCTCCTTATTTCCTCCTCCCCAACCCACCTTCCATTGGGAACCTTTGTTAATTTATATGTATTTTTTTCATGTTGTACTGACCACTGTCTCCTTTCACCAACTTTTCTATTGTCTGTCCCCCTGGGAAGAGGTTATATATAGATTATCATGATCAATTCCCCCATGATCCCTTTCCCTTTCCTTTCCCTTGTGGTGTCACTACTCCCAATATTGTTCCTGAGGGGTTTATCTATTCTGGATAAGCTGTTCCCTGTGTTGCAAACTCTTATTTGTACCAGTGTACATGCTCTGGTCTAGCCTGATTTGTAAGATTGAATTGAGGTCATGATAGTGGGGGGGGGGGCTATTAAAGAACTAGAGAGCAGTTGCATTTTTCACCAATGCTATACCACACCTTAACTGGCTTGTTAACTTAATTTCCTTGTGTCGCTTCTGTAAGGGGATGTACAATTGTCTACAGATGGTATTTGGGTCTTCATTCCATAGTCCCTCTCAATCACATTGATATAATTTTTTGCTCTGGATCTTTGATCCTGAAACGTGATCCCACGGACACATGATCACACAGGTTCATGAGCTTCTTACATGTGGACTTTGTTGCTTCTCAGCTAGATGGTAGCTTGTTTATGTTCAAACTTTTAAGACCCCCTATATCTTTGGTTAACCAGGCACCATCAGCTTTCTTCACCACATTTGCTTATGAACCCATTCTGTCTTCAGAGATCATGCCGTGTATAAATATATCTACCATATAGATTCGTGCATAAGCCAAGTTTTTCTGCATATTTTCTGCATTTTTATGGTAAAATTAGATGTTTTGACTGATGTTCATGGCGGCTTATACTCAAGTATATATGGTACATGAATACATGCCTATATTTAGACCTCTATAAATCTCCTTTGCCTCCTAGTTCTTTCCTCTATTTCCTTTTATTTTCCAATTATCCCACTATCATGTCTGACCTTCATTTAGGTTTCAGTAATTCCTCTCAGCTACATTGCCTTTGATCAAGACCCACCAGTCCTCCTATGTACTCCTCACCATAGATTTTAGATCACTTGTTCCTTTGAACAGTGTTCTGTTCTGTTCATCTGTTATTTTAATACTTGACATCTGAATATATGTACATAGATTTCCCTATAATTATATATAAATATATGTACATAAGTAGATGCATATATTTAGATCTGCATAAATGCTTTGCTAGCTAGTTCTTTCCTCTAATTTCTTTTACTTGTCTTTTGTTTCACTATCATGAACAGCCTTTGTTTCAGTCATTCCTCTCAACTAAATTGCTCTTGATTAAGCCCCACTAAGCATCCTACAGCCTCCTTGAAATTGGCTCTAGATCATTTGTTGTGGGTTTGTTAGCTCCCACTTTCTTTCTCCTGCTTCCCCTTATCCCACGTTCCCCCAGAATCATCTGTCCTGCTGTTTCCTCCTCGGATTCCCACCTATTTGAGATATGGGAATGCAGAGAAAATAAGAAGCCCCAAAAATAAGACAAAGCAGAACAAAGCAATAACACCAAAAACAGAGACAACAACAAAAACAATGACAAAAAAAGAAAAGCCTATAAATAGTTCCAGGTCTGCTTGTTGACCTTTAAGAGTGTTTTTTAGTTGAGTCTATTGGGTGCCAAATCCTGGCCCCGCAGTCTTTATTATTATTATTATTATTATTCCCCAGGAACTTCATTGCTTCACTTCCCTTACTGCTCTGTTGCATGCCCTTGCTGTTTCACCCCGGTGGTGTGGGTTCAGATCAGGGGAAATTCTTGCACTGCGCCTCCAGTGTTGTTTTCTGTAGTGCTATAGGTCAATGAGGGACGTCCTGTCTGTGACTCATGGTGGAGCATGCCGTGTGGTTCTCTCTTTGTCTTGAGCAGCAAGATCATATTTGGGGCTGGTGGACCAGAACATGTTTCATCCTCTTCTTACCTGTGTGTTCTGATTCGATGTACTCCTCTTCCTGAGGGGTCACTTCAGTGATTTCCTCTAAAGTAAATTTTTCTGGGTGCCTGATAAGCAGCAGGGGTTGTGGTGGGGATGTTGCCATATAGTTGGAATAGGGGTTGGTCCTAAACATTGCTCAATCAATTCCCTGCTTCATGCCCGTATATTGTATTCATGTCTTGGTCCACCGGGTTGAAATCTGGTCCCGCTCTCCTCCTGTGGAGATAAAAACAATTCCCTCATCTTGTGTGGATTAGTCTCCTATTCCCTGCTACCCATGTCTCCCCCCTTCCCATTTGTAGTTGGCTGTCATATGCATCCATGGATTGGATTTGGCCCCTGCCATACTACTTGGGTATCATCCCTGGAATGGATGTGAATAATTTGCCCCTTTTACATTTTTAAGCTTACATCACTGGACTCATGTCGTACTTGTCCTTTTGTGCTTGGCTTACTTTGTTTAGTACAACTTCCTCCCATTCTTCCCATGCAGTGATGTGCTTCATTTGTTCATCACTGCTTTTTAAGCATACTTAATACTCCATTGTAAGTATGTACCACAGTTTTTTAATTCATTCATAAATGGAAATTTGGGTTGTTTCCAGCTCCTTGTGATTGTGAACCCTACCATGATGAACACTGGAGCACAAATGTCTGGTCGTGGTCTGTTTCTTGCCTCTTCTGGGTATATGCCCAAGAGGTATATTGCTAGGTTTTATGGTAGCTCAATTTCCATATATTTTAAATATCACCAAAACAATTTCCATAATGGGTATGCATACTTACAAATGCACCAGCAGTGGAAGGGAGCTCCTATCTCACCACAGCCCCTCCAAAATTGTTACATTCTGATTTTTTGTATTTGGCCTACCTCTGAAGGTGTTAGGTGGTATTTCATAGTTGTTTTCATTTACATTTTTCATATGAGTAATGGTCGGGAACATGTTCTCTTATGGTTACTGATCATTCAGATTTCTACCCCTGCGAAACTTCTGTTCAGTTTCTTTTCCCACCTCCTCTTTTGGCAATTTTTTTCTTATTATAAGCTAACAGAGAATTGTAGACTTTAATAATAAGGTTTTTGTTTGATGTGTTGCTAAAGATATTTTCCCAGTGTGAGGACTCTCTTATTATTCTGGGTGAATTCTTTTGATGCACACAGGTGTTTTATCTTCAGTATAACTCATTTGTCATTTGTGCTTCTTCTGCATTTGTATCCTTCCCTATTTCTGATAATCTATGTATTCCCTGAGTCAAAGTCTTCAGGATTGTCCTAATTCCCTCACTGATGATCCTAATAGTTTGGGATTTTACCTCAAGGTCTGTGATCAACCTGGTGTTCATTCTCGAACATGGATTGAGGTAAGGATATTGCTTCATTTTTCTGCAAATAGATACATTTTTTTTCTAACACCGCTTGTTGAAGTGGGCATTCAATTCCCATTTGATATTTTGGGGGCCCTTATCAAAGTTTAGTTATATGTACGCTGATGGTTTTATTTCTGGATTTTCAGTTCTTTTACATTGATTTGAGTATCTGTCATTATATCCATAGCACACCTTTACCTATTACTATGGCTATATAATAGGTGCTAAAGTCAGGTAAAACAAGCCCTCCCGCTTTTCCCTTCTTCTTGAGGAGAATTCTAATTGTCAGTTTCTTCCTTCTCCATATGGAATTGGTAATTATTTTTTCCAATTCTTTCAAGAAAGATTACGGTATTTGTATCAGAATAGCCTTGAATTCATATAGTGCGGAACTGATATCGTTACTAATTGAGATTTTTAGATTCATGACAATATGCTTCCTTTGGTGAGGTTACTCTTGGTTTCTTGTAATAATCTTCTGTAATTTTCCTTGAACAATTTTTTTTCTAATTTGGTCTATCCCTATATATTTGATTTGTACTTGACTATTATGAAGAGCGCAATCTTTCTGATCCCCTCTTATGCAGTCTTGTCTGATGTGTATAGCAGTTTGATAGACTTCTGTTTTTTTATCTTGTATCCTACCACTCTACCCTATTCCTATATCGCTTCCAACATGTCCCTTATAGAGCTTTTGGGATTTTTCACGTACAAAATCATATCATCTGTGAATAACAATAGTTTCCCCTTTTCTTTCCTCAGATGAATATCTTTCTTATCTTTTCTTTGCCTTAACGAGGATCTCAAATATGCTGCTAAGTAAGAGTGGGGATAAGGGAACTCCTTGTCATGTCCCCTTTTTCAGTGGCACTATTTTTTTTCTTTTCTCCATTGACTACCACATTGTCCATTAGTTTTCCACATACAACTTGTGCTATAGTAAGAAATTTTCCTTCCATCCCTATCTTTTTGAGTGTCTTAGACAGAAATGGGTATTGTATGTTGTCAAGTGCTTATTCCACAAATATTGGTATATCATGTGGTTCGTACAATTTTTCTTGTCAATGTGGTGAATAATACTAATGGTATTTTGTATGTTGAATCATCCCTACATCCTTGGTATGGATTCCATTTGATCATGGTGAATTATTTGTATTATATATTTTTGTATTCTATTGGTCAGTATTTTGTTAAAGAGTTTTGCATCAATATTCATTAGAGATATTGGTCTGTAGTTTGCAATTCTTGTGGGATCCTAGCTCATTAGGTATCAGGGTTTTAGTAGATTCATAGGAAGAGTTCAGGAGTTTGTCATATTTTCCCTAATGTTCTGGAAGAATTTCTGTAGGAATGGTGTCAGTTTTTGACTGAATGCTTGGTAAATTTTCTTGTGAAGCCATCTACTCTGGGGAATTTTTTTATTGGCGGCGGGTTAGGAATCCCTTATAACTTAGTCTATTTCTTCTATTGCTTTGGGTCTATTGAGATTCTTGACATCCTTCTGGGATAGTCTAGGAAGGGATTGTTTTTCCAAGTATTTTTTCATATCTTCCAAGTTGTTGAATTCATTAGAGTACAGGCCTTCATAGAACTATGCAGTTATCCTTTGGGTTTCATTAGACTCTGTTGTAATGCCCCTGTTTAATCCCTCATCCATGCTATTGAAATATGCTCCTTCCTTTATCTGGTTTGGTTTCTCAGCTGTCTGCTGATTCTGTTAAACCTTTCAAAGAACCAACATTTAATTTCATTAAACTTTTCCTTAGTTTTCTTGTTTTCCTTGTTATGAATCTCAGACCTGATTTTTATTATTTAATTTCTTTTGCTATTGGTAGAACTGTCCTTTTGACACTTCTTTAATTGCTGTAAATCTTTGTTTTTACCTATCAATCATGAGTTTCTCTTCCTTTTCATAGGTGCACATATTGCTATCAAACTTTCTTTGATAACTGCCTTTGCTATGTCCCAAAGATTTTGCATTGTATTTGCATTAACATTGACTTCTAGAAAGTTCCCAATTTCATCTCTGCTCTGGTTCAGTACCCACTCCTTTTTCAATAAAGTTATTCATCCTCCAATCGTTTGCCCTTGCTTTCTTCATCAGTCTTTTGTTGATTGCCAGCCTTATGGCATAGTAATCAGAGAGAGAAATCTATATGATCTCTATGTGCTTGAATTTTCAAAGATTTGACTTGCATCACAGAGTGAGGAATATCTTCTAATGTGGGGTATTTGAACTTAAATGAATGTTAATATTTTTGCATTTGGATATAAAGCTCTGAAAATATCTATCCAGTCAAGTAGTCTAATTGTAATGTTTAGATATGTTGCCTCCTTGTTAAGTTTCCTTCCCTGTGATCTATCCTTTCTGCATGAGTGGTGGATTAAATTCGCCTACTATAGTTGTCGAGACTGTGATTTCTTTTTTCATCTTTTGGATTGTTTGATGAATTTAACAGGTCTCTCATTGGGTGCATATAAATTTATTATGCCCACCATTTCTTGGTCTACTGTTCTCTTGAGCATTATAAAGTGCACCTCCTTATCTCTTGTTATGGCTTTCACCTTGAGATCAATTTTGTCTGAGATTAGAATTGCAACCCCTGCTTTTTTTGAATTACCTTTTGCTTGGTTTATTTTTTTCCAGCCTTTGATTCTCAGCCTATTTTTGTCTGTAATGTTCAGATGTGTTGCCTATAGGCAGCAGATCAATGAGTAGGGTTTTCTAGGCCAGTCTGCTTGCCTCATCCTTTTAATGTCTGAGTTCATTCCATTGATATTCAGGGTTATTATACGCATCTGTGGACTATGTGATGTCATCTTGTACCTTTTATGTTGTGTGTTTTCCTTCTTCCCTTTCTTATTCATGTGTTGTGCATGTGTATGTTCATGTCTTCTTTAAATCATTGAGGTAATGTTATTTTGGGGACTGTTTTTTCTTTGTTGCTCTCTGGTGAATTACTCTATAAGATCATCCCTTATTTGTCTACAATGAGCATAGTTCTTCTTCCCATATTGAGTCAAAAAGTATCTTTGTAGGGCTGGGTTTATTCTAATCTATTATTTTAGTTTTTCATTGGCAAGACTCTTCCTTATCCATCTATCCTAACAATTTTGCTGGATAGAGTACTTGGATTTGAATTATTTTCCATCAACTTTTAGAATACGTTACTCCACTCACTCTTCGTCTTCATTAGGGATGCTGATAGCTCTGAACATATTTTTATTTGAGTGTCTTTATAGGTGACTGCTTGTTTGCCCCTTGCTGCTCTTAGGATTTTCTCCTTTCCCTCAAAGTTAGATAGTTTAACTATTATATATCTTGGCAACTTCTTCTTGGGATTCCATCTAACTCATGTTCTTTTGGCTACCTCAATGGTTGCCTGGTTTTTATTCATTAAGCTGGGAAATTTTTCCTCTAAGAATTGTTGCCATTGACTTCTTCACCGTGTCTTGTTCTGGTCATACACTCATTCTAATATTGTTCTTCTTCATAGCATCAGGCATGGCATTCATGTTTTCTTCAGATTCTCTGATGATCTTATTTGACAGCCTTTCCCATATCTTGAAGCCTGCCTGGTAATCCACTGGTCACTGTTACTACTTTCTTCTTTCTCTTTCTTCTTTGGTAAAGTCTGCAAATTTGCTACTGACTTTTGTTATTTCCTCCCTTAGGTCTTTTCCTTCGTGCATGGTCTTTATCTCCTCTATCACTTCATCATTTTGCTTCCCTCATATCCTGTGGGACTACAAGCAGCATTCTGACTATATCTTTATTTAGAAGATCAGTGTTTGCTTCTTCTATGAATGTCATTAAGATCAGGACTTCCAACACTGCCTTTTGTTTTGTTGAGGTTGGTGTGGCTGGCTGTTGCTTACATATCATTTTAGAAGAGCCCAGAGTCATTTTAAAAAGACTTGAAATTCACTGGCCTCTCTGTGTGGGAGATTAGTGAGAATGCTTCTTCAAACTGCCTATAGTTAGTTATATAGCTAACTGCACTGAGGGTTTGGGCTACTGCTTTATCTGACTATGGTTTCACTCTTTTTCTAGTCAACCAGTGTTCTGTTATCTGGAGGGCAAGTTGGATGGTCCTCTGCATAGTATCTTCTTGGGAGGTTGTAAGCCAGTGAGGATGTTGCTGCACTGGATGAGCCACCAAAAACTCTTTATGATGTGTCCCACAGTGGCTTGGAATGCCTCCGAGGGTGTGCATGTGTGTCTGCTACAATAGGAGTGCCACAGAGGTGGGAAGGTGTACCTGCTTTGGTGTAGAACACGCTAGATGTTGGAAAGAATTGCTCTAATTGGAACATCACGATGGAGGTTGGGTGGAGGTTCCCCAACCAGTGCAGCATGGTGCATGGAAGAGGGCTGGTATAGCTGCCTTATGCAGTGTGAAGCACTGTGGCAGGTGGAAGGTAGTTCTCTCAGTCGTGTGTAAAGCTGCAGAAGATAGGCAATGGATCCCCAGTCTTTTAGAGCAGTGCAAATGGCAGGCGCAAGTTTCCTCCACCACTTAGAAGATCTTGAGGGGTAGACAAGACTTCCTTCCAGCTGAATGAAGGGGGAATTCCCCATCTCTTTGGTGTGGGGTGGAAGGTTGCAAGGATTTCCCTAGCCTCATGTGAGGCCTCAAAGGATTGGTGGGAGTCCCCTCAGCTGTGGGGAAGAGTTGCCCTCAGCAGAGGGGATCTGGCCTGGAAGCCAGTAGTGGCATGTGAAAGGAAAGAGAAAAATAATCAGGAAAAAAAACTGAACTTGAGACTGTCATAGGAAAAAGAGAAGAGAGGGAGTAAACTTAGACAGCTGAGTCCCGATCACTTGACTATGGGCCCAAAAGGGGTTAAGCACTGCTGAAAGACAGTGGATGACTATGCCAGTTTTAGTGTAGAGCACCACAGATGGTGGGTGGAATTGCCTCCTTGGAAAGATGGCTACGGAGGTCAGAGGGAGGTTTCTGCAGCAGTGTGGAGCACTGGAGAAAGCTGGCATAGTTCCCTTAAGCCAAGTGAAGCCCTGTGGCAAGTGGGAAGAAGTTCCATTAACCATGTGTAGGACAATGGAGGACAGGCAGGGTATCCCTCAACCATGTAGCACACCACAAAGTATGGTCAGTAGTTTCCCCTGCCATTTAGAGGGCCTTGGAGGGCAGACAGAAAGTTCCCCCATCCATATGAAGGGGAGATCCCTCAGGCATTTGGACTCTAGCAGAAGGTGGATGGCATTACCGCAGCTGAGTGTAAGGCCATCAAGTGTGGGCAGGAGCTGGAGGGTCAGGATGCCATAGGCAGAGGGGAAGACCTAGGACCAGCAGTGGCATGTAAAAGAAAAGAGGAAAAAAATCCAAGAATATGATTGTGTGGGGTTTGGAGGGGGTGGGGAAAGGACATTGAACTGCTTAGATTGTTGTGGAAAAAAGAGAAGACAGAGAGAAAAAATAGTACAGATAGTTAGGCCCTGATTGTCTGACCATGAGGCTGAAAGGGGTTTAAACCCTGCCCAAAGGTGGCAGTAGCTTGTGGTTGTGTTGAAATAACACCCTTGGAATGGCCAAATCAGCCATGCACAAGCCGGAACTGTGGTGAGGCTAAAGTTATATGTCATTTGGCCTCCACAGTGATAAGTGAAAAGCTCACAGATCTTGAGACGGTAGAGGTTATGTGTCTACTTAACCTTATGCTGCTTTTCTGAGTACTGGAAACATGGAGCTTCTCTCTCAGTGGCTTTTCTGCTCTGATTTCTGTAGAGTTCCTCTGGTGTGTGTTGCTCAGTCACCATCTTGCCAGCTTAATTCCTTATCTTAATCTTTCTTTCATTATCTAATATTTTGCCTGTAGAATATGTCATTGTTGTAACTCAAGGCTTGAATATTTTCTTCAGTTCTTTCAATTTAAGATATTTTGAGCATGTTCTTCCCTCTTGACTTTCTAATTTTGAGTATTTACATATTTTATTATAATATTTACCCTGTCTTCTCATGTTGCTCTTTAAAATCCTGTTTCACTCTTTTATGTCATCATTCCTTGTAATTATATTAGCTCTTCTCTAATTAAGAGCAAGTCTCAGAGTATCTTATGACATCCACTTTGATCTTTCCTTGATTGTCTGTAATTTTAATTTCCCTTTGCTTTTCTCATGTCTGATGCTATTGATGTCATCCCACAACTGGCCATGCCTTATTTCATTAATGTTTAAGGAGTATAATTCAGCTATTCTCAAAATTCAGGTGGAATAGTCTCAAAGTCATATTTTGACTCTCATGGACTTTATTTTCTTTAGCTTTAACCAGAATGTACATCTGAGCAATTCATGGCTTGTTTTCAAGTCAGTCCCTAGATTTATTTTGGCCAAAGTTTCAAGTTTCTCCATTCTTCTTCCTACAATTTAATTCCCCTAAATTGCATTAGGAGAAATCCATTTGTATAGTTGCTATTTATTCTCTTGAAAATATATTTGCCTTGAAGATGTCATTGGACTTCCAAGGTTTTATCTCATGATCTTCACCATTGTGTCTATCAACACCGACACATTTTTCCAATTAGTGTCCCTTCCTTTTTATTTCAACATTTTGCATTACATTTGCTTATAATACCAATGTATCTTGATTGCATGTGTGATCAGTTTCACACTCATATCATTGGTAGAATTCTTCACTACAAGCTTTAATGATTTGTGTAAAAGTTTGAATAGTATTGGAAATAACTAGATTTCCTTGTATTCTTGCATTCACATAGATATTGTCCTATCACAGGCAGCATTGTATTTCAAGATGTATCTTAGTGTGTCTCTTTGATGCTATTCCTCTTGATTTTCTCCATGGTATACCATTTGGTTATTTGACTCAAAGGGTCTGATATTGGTCCATCTCAGCTTATTGATGTTAGTATATTTATTTTTAGTATATTGCTATTCTTTCATTCAATTTCATTTAGATTAATGCCAATATTTCTACATTCATAGTTTGAACATTCCAAGTTCCAATTATTAATTGATTTTTCAGCTATTTATTAACATTTTGAGTTTTTCCCAATCCTCAAGTGAAGATGCCCAAAACTTTACTCCATGCATGTTAATATCGAGTAGTATGCATTTTAAAAAAATCTCCCCTTAGGGCTAGGTTTAGGGTTAGGGTTAGGGTTAGGGTTAGGATTAGGGTTAGGGGGGAAAAAAGAAAACATCCCTTCTCAGTCAAATTTTAATACCTTTCACCCTGAAAGCCTCATATTCTGTCATTATAATGGAGAATGTACTGTTACTATTCATGAAGTGTTCAGTGGATAATTCCTTATTATATTACATTACAACTCAATGCAAAGAAGACCCAAATCCTCACAACTGGACAAATTGTTGACATCAAGATAAATGGAGAGATTACTAAAATTGTCAGGACTTCTGTATTGCTTAGATCCATTATAAATGCTCATGAAAGCAGCAGTCAACAGATCAGAGGATGAGTTGTACTAAGTAAGCATGCTGTGCACAACTTTTTAAAGTATTGAAAAGTAAGAGTGCTACTTCGAGGACTAAGATATGCCTGACGAAAGCATGGTGCTTTTTATTTCCTCATGCATATATAAAAGATGGGCACTGAATAAAGAAGATAGAAAAATAAATCATGCATGTGAGATGTGGTTCTGGAGAAGATTATTGAAAGAATCAGGGACTGCTAAAAGGACAAACTAATCTGTATTGGAAAGAAGTACAATCGGAGTGCTCCTGAGAGGCAATAATGGCAACTCCTGTCCTACATTGGAAATATCATCAGGTCAGGGGAGACCATTTCCTGTCAAACGTCATCATTTTTGATAGAGTGTAGCAAAAAAGCAAAAAAAAAAAGTAGCCCCTCAAGAAGAAGGATTACCAGTAGGATCAACAGTGAGATCAAGCAAAGGAGGACTTGTGGTAATGGTACATGACTAGGCAGGGGTTGCAATGGGTTGGAATTTACTAGATTGCACCTAATAAGAGCAACATTCCTCATAAGTGTACAGTTTATTCTTTCTTCATAATCCACCTTTTAATCTAGAAGATCTTCTGAAACTTGTTCACTTTGGTTGCATCTGGTGGTGTTTGAAATACCAGCAATATTGTTTCTAGCATCATTGCCATGTACAGCTACCATAGTGCAACAAAAATACAGACAAGTGGTACCTTCCAAACAGAAACAAACCAAATTCACTGTGATCAAGTCACTGGCAACTCATAATCACCTTCCAGGATAAGGTAGAATTGCTCCTATGGATTTTCGAAACTAATTCCTTATGGGATTAGAAAACTCAATCTTTTTCCTGTAGAGTGGCTGGTGGTTTTGAACAGCTGAATTTGAAGATCAAAACCCAACCTATAACCACGATATCACCATAGTTCCAGTGGTGCCTTGGAGAAAAAAATTGTTACAAGATTTTATTTTTGCAAACATGGAAGCTGTGTTAGTCCGGTTACAATAGAGAGATGAATTCATAGACACTTGTATGTGTATAAGAAAGAGTTTTATATACAAGAGCACCTGCACATTAAGAAAACATCTCAACTCAGTCCAGTCCAAGGTCATAAGTCCCATATTAGCCCGTATGCCTAACACCAATTTATAAAATCTTCCTTAGACTCACGAAACACTTGTAATGACATCAGGAAAGTCACAGGCCAGTGGTTGGAAAGTCTTGTGTATCTAGTGGTGGTAGAAACATCTCGGCATTTTCCCTTGTCTCCTCCAGTTCCAGGGCTCAGGGTCTGGTTGCATCCATGTGGCTTATCTGGTTTAGGGCACTGGGATAGTTTCATGTGTCTTCTCTTCAAGGATGTCTCTCAGAAAGACAGCCTTGTGCCTTGTCAATAGAACATCTCCAAGGGATTGAGTAGTGAGTGTCTCACCTCCAAGGAGGAAATATGACCAGATTTCCCAGAATTCTCAGGTGGAAACAATGCCCACACAGAGGTCTCACTATCTCGAGATTGACAGATTAGACTCCATCCCTACACTTTTAATCCTAAAATGGACACCAGATTAGGTCACTGCCACAGAGGCTGAGACTAAGGAAAAGTTCAAACAAACATTGTTGATAGGAGGTGGAACCGGGAGATTACCTCAGCTCTTCCTGGTTCTCTTCCTCTAAGGTAGTTCCATTCCCCCAAGCTATATCCCAATTATTCAGGAGTGCTACTTGGTAAAAATAACTAGAAAATTACTATCTGCATTTAGGATGTCTTTCTAATATAAGCATATGTGAGTGCATTTATGATATCTCAGATTTTGCCTTTCATTTAACATTGTTCCATAATATTTTCCAATGTCAGTAAATGGTCTAGAAAATTACATTACTTGAAAGATTATTTTCCTTGTTCACTTGAATGTATATAATATAATATTTTCTAATTGTACAATTAATTTAAATAGTTATTTACATTTTCTAATAGCAATGGGCACATATCTGAGCAAACTTTAGTATGCATTATTTATTTTTTCTGAATATCAATTCTGTATCTAGACTCTGACGCAAATGGAAAGTCGCGTTGAGACTTTTGATACATCTTTCCTTTGTATTCCCCAAAGGAAGCTAATAAATAGGACCCATTTTTGTGTTGGACAGGGTTTTCTAGAGAAACAAAGCCAGGACATTAGAAATTCTCTTTATATATTTATATTGATAGAAGGATATATCAGATAAGAAATAAACAATTAACTAATCTATAAAGCACTACAATGGTTTGGTGCAACTCACTTGCATCAGACAGCTGGTAGACTGGCAGTCCTTGGAGTCTTGAGGGCTGCCGGGTAATCCTCTGTAGAGCAGTTCAGGCGATCCAGCCACAAGCAGCAAACAGCAAAGTAGGTCACCAACAGTCAGCCAGATGACAGAGGTCCAACAGTCCCAGTTCAAGAGATGTATATTCCTGGAGCATGGCGAAGCAGGGCTTGAAGGAGCCTCAGCTCACAGCTATACAGTCCATGATTAGATGTCCCACAGGTAGTGTTGCTTGGAGGTTGAGGCACAGGATGAACAAGGCAGCTGGCTGGTCTGAAGATCCAAGAGCAGAAGGGCAAGAATGAAGCTTGCCAAGTCATTTAATTGATCTCATGTGTTAATGGGCCATGTTGTCACAACAGACCTACCTATCTTCTTTGGCCATCACAATTTTCCTGATCTGGATCACCCCAAAATGAAAATACAAGCAATAAGGGACATGGGGTCAAGAGGTGGCAAGATTGACAAGACTAGGGTTGAGGAGTTATCTTTAAGAGCCCAGGAGCTTCTTTAGTAAACCTCAGAAGACAAGAAGGAATTAAGTGGGCATTCATAGTAGTCCACATTTTACCAACGAGGTAAATCACTGTACTATATCTAGGCATAATGAGAACAAAGGCAAAGAAGAGCCAGGAGTGCTGTGGATATTGATATTTTTCCACATGCATGGTTACATTCAGAGTTGGAAGAGACCTATATCTCAAGAGACACTCAATGCTCTGTTCTAACACTTCATAAACTGAAATTGCATCAGAATATCCTAAAGAGCTTGTCAAAAAACAGACAACTAGGCACAGTTCCTGGAGTTTCTGAGTTTAGTAGTCAGGAGTGGGGCCTGAGAGCAGGAGCATTTTTTTGGGGGGAGGGGCATTATTGCCCTCTGGCAGGAGTGGGAGGCCCACCCTTGCTCCTGGAGAGCTGCTGCTGGATTTGAACCACCAAGCCAGTGGGCAGCAGTCCCACACTCAACCACTACGCCACGGGGCCTCAGAGGTCAGGAGCATTTTAAGGAGAGATTATATAAAATGTATTTGCCCACAGATTTCCATACTTTGATAACTTCTGTGTTAAAGATTTTGTTGCTTTTTAATCCCCTAAACTGTGTGTGACTTGAGGAGAGCCAGTGAAGGCAAGGTAAAACTAGGGATAATGAAGGACAATAGGGAAAATTTTTACTTATCTTGTGAATTCCTCTTGCCTGCACAGCACAATGTCTGTGCCTAAATTGTGTATAATAAATATTTGTTAGGTGGAATTGCATTTACTTTGGGGAAATTTTATTATTCAATATCATGAAAACAGTTTTGTCTTTCCTGGGAAAAACACTGGAATTGACTCATATTTATGCCATAAAGCTTTCCTCTTTAAGAGAAACAGAAATGGTCTTTATCTGTCTTCCATAGCTTGGTGGCATTTAACATCTGTGCTCCAAACACATTACTGAAGCAAGGGAGCACAAGGGGGCAGAAACAAGGTGGTATATTCAGAGTGGTTTCTAATTATTAGATGCTTTTATTTACTCCCTCCACCCACTTTTGATGCATGTACAAGAAGCTAAAGGGAAAATGTGCTGGCTTTTAGTTTTCACATCTGTTGATAACATTAAGCATTCCTCCCCTTCAATCAGGCTGCTGGTTTTTTTATTTGATGATAATCAAACTGTGCTATAGCTGCTGCAGGATGGAGAGATAACCTGTAAAGTCCAGAACGCAGCAGTCACTGGGGATGATAATGGAATTGTGTGTCTGGAATTGTGTTAAGAGCTTTACGTGCTTTCTGTTATTTAATCCTCCCAGAACTAGATGGTGTTGCTATTATTGTTATTCCCAGTTCAGTGAAGATAATGAAGCAGAGAGCTTAAGTAATGTGGTTGAGCTCCATGGCTGCTAAGTGGTGGAGCCATGATGTAAATGTGGTTGATTTGACAACAATATCTTTACTTTCAGCCAGCAATTATATTTCATCTGAGTGCATGTTGATCTATCCCAGGGAACCAGTTATTTAACCCACTCATCTCACACAGTAGATAATTGAAGCATAAGGAAAACTGCTGACATTTTCAGCATCATACAGTGAATTAGCAATAGAAACAGATGATAACAAAGTCTCAATATTCTCTGAGAGAATGTCAATGACTTTTTTTAGTTACCATGTTCTTTTATTTAAACATTTTTCTTTGTGGGTTTTCTATTCTTCTCTTCACTCTCCTCTCTCTCCTGCTCCCTCTCTCTCTTATACACACAATTTTATTATTTCTGTATGACAAATGGATGTCTTCCAGTCATCTGTTTCATGACTCAATGATGAGGTGATGGACACATCTTCTATCTCTCTGCCTCTTATCGTCCCTGTTTTTTTTTTTTGATTCTGTCACCTCCAATGGGGGCCCCATGTAGGACAGGAAGCCCTAAGAATCATTAGTGCATTGCAGTGCTTCAGTGACCATGAATTCATGAGACTCTTCATCGCTCAGTCTAGGATCTTCCTGCATTCTATGTCATCTTTCTATCATCAGCCTAAAGCTACGTGGTTCTAAAGAGGGCTCAGATTCACATCAAGCACCAAATTGGCTGGAATGCTTCTTAATATAAGATTTATTCTTGATGTAAATAGCTTTCTTATATATTGATTTTGTTTCTCTAGACAACCCAAACTAGCACACCAATATATACTTATCAGGAAAATCCACTCACATTTCTTCTCTCAGTCAGCCCAGTGGGCCTCAAATACCTGTCTAGTTATTCTCATTTTAATTTCTCCCCATATAAGTTATCTTAGATCAGTGATTCTCAACCTTCCTAATGCCAAGACCCTTTAAAACAGTTATTTATTGTGTGGTGTCACCCCAACCCTACAATTTTTTCATTGCGGTTACTTTAGAACAGCAATTTTGCTACTGTTCTGAATTGGGTGACTCCTGTGAAATGGCTGTTTCACCCCCAAACCGGTCATGACCCACAGATTGAGAACTGCTGTCCGAGATTCTAGGTCTAATTCACCATTTCCTTGAAAACAAAGGACAACCTTGTCTAAATCTGTAGTAATGATGCTTTGAAAACTTGGATGATCTACTCATTCCTTCATTTTATGTAATTGTCTATCCACCGCCCTTGAGTCAGTGTCTGATTCACAATGACCTCAGATGAGGTTGCCAAGGCTATAAACTCTTTCTGCGAGAGATGGCCTTTTTTTTTTTCTGTGAAACTGCTAGTAGGTTTGAACCTTGTGGCCAACAGTACGACACTTCCTAAGCAGTGCCAGCAGTGCCTTACATAATTGTCATGGACCGCCACGTTACCTTGTCAGGATCTTCATCACCAATTCAAATAAATGACAACATAAGTCAAACAGTGATTGCACTCAGTGCACTCACTAATCCTCTCGTTCAGACCTGAAGTGACACATTCAAACTCCTGACTTCAGAATATCATCTTCCTGGGTAAAATATTTACATAAGGCAAAATAAATTGCTGTTTTTATATTCAGAAAACATATCATCTCTTTCTATAAATATCTACAGGAAATTATGCTATAGCCATCATTGGCTAACCAGAGTAGGTAATATAATAATTGTGATGTTGACAACTGATAATGTCTTAAATGCATCACTGAGTAGGAAAAAAAAAAGGAATCATGAGAAAGTTTGAGAACTTAAATTCATTCCATTGCCCACCAAACTCTAATCAAAATAAAATATCCTTCATTTTCTGTATGCTATCTTACCAACTAACATATCTACCTCCCCTTTTAAATCTTTTGCCTAATATAGAGACTCAAGATTTTAGTAATCATAGAATACTAGGGTTATTTATTCTCTGGAACAATGGTTTCCAAAATCTGTTCTGATAATGGGTACATGATATTTTCACAGGTCCATGGAAGAAAGAAAAAAGATACAAGTGTCTGGATAATGTATAGACTGTCCAGTTTTCACTCTACTATTTCCTTGATAATGATCTCCTTTGATACTCAGCTGCTTCCTCAACAAAATATTCCCATCATCAAGTACAGGGGAACATGCAACAGGCATTTATTATGTATTTCTTAAACAAATAGATGGATGTAGTGCCCTATTTCCAGAAGGATTATTTTATATTCTGATACTATCTCCTTATATGGTATTAAGATAGCATTTATTTATGGAGATAATGGTGACACACAAAGTTTTTCTTTGGGTGTTTGTTTTTAATATCGCTCCTGGGCAATATGTAAAACTGATTATCTTATCTTGCTCACTTAAATTTGCTTTATGAAATTAGTTAGGAAATCAAAAATTTAGAAGTCACTAATGTAATCTTATTGACATAGAGCAAAAAGAAAAAACTCTGCCTAGGAGAAGAAATTTGCCTAAAATCCTAATAAGAAGAAAAATATTTCTGTTTTATGTTCTAAAAGAATAAAGAAAAATGTTTCTGTTTTATGTTATAGAAGTATAATTATAGGTTATTTCTAAAACATATTTTTATCATTTTTTGTACTTTAAAATAGATGATTATGATCTCTGAAGCACTATTGTAAACTCTTGACAATATAATTCATTCCATAGTCTCCTTTTATAGACACAATGGTACCTGTTGATTTTTATCCAGAGTGCTGAACATGGTGCTGAACAATGAAAGATTAAGATAAACACATCCCTTAGTTTTTAAATTGCTTCTACAATAGAAAAACTCAAATTAGATGAGTTTCATCAGCAGCAAGTTAGTTGTTCATAGTCTAGAAGTCAAGATACTGGTTTCTAGGCTAAGACCTCTGTTCCTGCTTGGTCTTAGGGAATCCTTCTCTGTTTTCAGCATCTGTTCCTGCCTTCCTTGTGATCTTCAGGAGGGATAGCATGTATCTTCTCCAATCTGTGCTTCTTTGTTTTGTGCTTGATCTTGTTTTTGGATACCTCAAAAGTTACTAGGGTAAGTCATACTCTGCATCCACTTGACCTCATTAACATGACAAAGTCTTTGTCCCGAATGTAATTACGTTCTATTTCATTTTCGTTAGTTGTCATTGAGTAGATTCTGATTCATGGTGACCGATTCATATGTTCTGATTAGAACTGCTACATGGAGAGTTTTAGGCTGCTGTATTTTGGAAGAAGATTATTAGGCCTGTCTTTAAGGAGACTGCATGTGTTTTGTGTTTGTATGTTTTTTTATAATTTTATTTGGGCTCTTACAGTGCAGGTGGATTTGAATAATCAACCTCTTAACTATTTGTCCCACAAAGAGATTCCTTCCTATTGGACTTATAACCTTGACTATTGGAGTTATGATTTATAAGTCATCTACGGGGGTTTTAGTTCAATTCACAAAAAATAGGAAAAGATAAAATCAAGGGGCTTTATAAAAAGAGGAGCTGATCCCAAGGACTTGATGGAAAGTGAATGTCTAGAAGAGAATGATGGAAGATATGTCAGAATATGTCAGATATACTTGATGTATGGTTTGTAACAAGAGTTGTAAGAGCCCCTGACAAAATGATGTAAAAAAAAAAAAGAAAGGGGCTTCTATTTATCTTCCCACATGTTTCAAAGGTAAATGGAACTAAAGGAAAAAATGTATCTAAATGTAGCCTAGAGAGTAAATAAAAAAAAAAACTGTAACATGATGACTCTCCAGTGGAAATGAGAAAGTTGATTTATAGGAAATCAATTCATTCCTAAAGGTAGAAGAAATGACAGACCTGGGATATGGATTCTGTGATGAGGTTTGGGAAAGTTATGGATATATGTTGCCAACTTGGACCTCCAAACAAAGAATAAAGGACATCTTTTCTGTATCTCAGTGAAGTCTGTGACATTACAGAGGAGACCACATTTCTGCTGCTTGAACAACAGATAAAATGTGGGTGGCTAACCATATGAAGTAAAATGAGCTTTCTTCGGGATTCAGTGACAACTAGCTATCACTAAAAAGAAACATATTCTTTTACTTTGTGCAGTCATCTGCTACAAATGACTGAAAAGAAATAATAAGTATCACTTTAACTCTGTTCCAATATTTGATCCTTTCTTATTTATTTATTATTAGGTATTCATAAAAACCTAATTAGTAGTTAGGTTGAAAATTCATTTTATACTAATTAATCAGAGTGCCAACTCTGTCTAAAATTGATCTGTTTTTCTAAGGAATGTCCTTTCCCTGTTTGATTCTTTTTCCAAACATGCTTTATTTTACTTCAAACTTCAATTGCCATTATTTAGGTAGGTTTGTTCCTGTTTTTTTTTTTTTTTTTTGCAGAATGAAGACACAGACACACACACACATACAGAGGCAGAGTGAAAGAGAGTTTAGTAACAGACAAGGACAGAGACTTCCTGTACGTTAAAAAAAATAATTAGAAAGAATATTTATCTTTTTGCTCTTTTTATTTTTATGCTACATGGACTTTTATAACTCTCATATATTAATTGTATATCTTAAAATTGTATATCTTAAAAGTTTGATACAAGTTAAAAGAGAGCCCAATATAGTACCATGTTGCTGTATTTTCTGCCTGGTTCTACATTCGCCCATGTCAACAAAACCAACTGAAATAAAATAAACTCTGATGAAGCTTGGGGAAAATATACTGTGCTATTTCATTATTGTTATACTTGTGGTACTTATACGCATCACTAATGCTGCCATACGATAGATGATGGAGAATTAACCAAGCCAGGAACTTGATCTCCACTGTGAAATGCCAATACGCTGAAAGGGATGGGACGTGGGTAATTTGGGCTTGGCAGCTCCGAAGAGACACATTCAGTATCAATGTTCCAATCAAACACTTGGCTGTGAGCCTTTGGATGTCACTTGTCTTCCTCCCACTGCAGAATGTCAGCTGAGGAGAGTCTGTTCTTAATAAGAAAAAATAAGAGATCATGGAAATGAAAGCACTCCTTCTGAAATTCCCTTCATGCCACTCCAGTCACTGGAAGTACAGCATAGCCTTGTGAAGGAGAAGTCACCCTGACAGACTACTGCCTTTGTGTGGAGGGGCAGAACACCACCCCTCCCCAACAGCTTGACACACAGGGTTCAGTAATTGCTGTGTGCCAGACAAAACTGCTGTGTGCTTCCAGAGCAATAGTTTAAAGGAACTGTCTCCAACCTACTCCCATGTTTCATTCACTTGCTCTCTGAGAAGTGATGTGATTTCATAGGAAGACTGAGTATGTGTGTTTGATACAGCAGGTTTATCAAAAGACTACAATGCCAGCATAAACATCGAAACTACTGAGTTTTATATTCTACCTAGCATTATATTTGCAGAATTTACTTCCATTACAAAATATTTTCATCTTGTGATCTCTGATTTGATCTTAATCAGAGCTAAATAGCCTGAGTAAGATAGGTATACCCCAACTTCACCCCTCAATGATGCAACCAAAGTTGAGTGGGATTATAGTGCTTAATCTAAAGTCATATGTGCCATTGTTAGGTCTCCAAAACAAAATTCTTATCTCTGAACACAATCCTCGGTTCTACGTCAAGTAGCCGTAGGATCAGAGACCGTGGGTACCACAAAACCTTAGCACACTTGGTTGCTAAGTACAAAGTTCAAGGTTGGAGTGTTCTCAAATGTGCCATAAAAGAAAGGCCAGGAAAGCTACCCCCCCCCAAAAGCAGCTACTGGGGAGACTATGAATCAATCTTCTCAGAAACAAATGGGGTATCATGTATCCAAACTGCTTATATGTCATTTGGTTTAGCCATACATTGAATGATCTCTTTGCTTTAAGTTAACTTTAAATTGTGATTGCAGTAAGTAAGTATGAAGCCTAGTCTATTATTTAAATGATGAGAAATATTTTGGTGTTGTTGTTGTTTCATTTTTTTTGTAGTTGAAAAGGAATCATTTTATTAAGTACACAGTAATAAGATTGATGATATTCAAATTGTCTTCACACAGATTATATATGCAATTTGAATTGCACAAAAGTCTTTGCAAGCAGGCAAAAGTAAGTTCTTTTGACAGTTGTTTTAGTGTCCATGTCTGTTCATTTCTCCTCAGCTCCAGCTTGGTAGAATTTATCCAACACTGCTCGGGTCCAACTTGCAATTGCCTTTATTCTGCCTTCTCCCCTGGGCCAGTCGAAGACCATTTTTCTTCAAGTCCTGCTGTCCGTACACCTCATCCTCCCATCTAGCCCGAGCAACCAATATGCTAAACCTGACTGGTTTACATTATCCAGTTTAATTTAGAGACTAGGCAGAAAGCCCCAATTGACAGATATAGAGAGTTCACCTCTAATTAATGATCAACCTACACAGTAGAACTTTTGTGTAAAGAAGTCTCTTACATGCGAGTTGAGCTTTCTCTCTCTCTCTCTCTCTCTCTCTCTCTCTCTCTCTCTTTCTCTCTCTCTCTCACACACACAGACACACACACAATCACTGACTGACATTTAGTCAATCCTGACTCACAGTGCCCCTGCAGGACAGAGAACTGCCGGGGTAGGGTCCTGACGCTGCAACTCTTTATGGGAATAAATAATCTTATCATTCTGCGGTGGTGTGCCTGGTAGTTTCAAAGAGCGAATCCACTTTTTGCAGCCCAACAAGTAACCCACTGTGTTAGTCTGGGTAGACTAGGGAAACAAATTCATAGACAAATATAAATGAGGAGTTTATGTATAAGAGGAAATGAACATGGAGAAAATTTCCTAGCCCAGTCCAGATCAAATTCATAAGTCTGATACTAGCATGTATGTCTGATATCAATCTATAAAGTCCTCTTCAGACTCATGAAGCACATGCAATGCAGAACTCTCACAAGGCAGGTGGTAAAATGTTCTCGGATGCAGGTGTTGTAAACATCTCAGCGCTGGCATGAGACTTGATGGTGCTTCTCTAAGTACAGGTATCTGGCTACATCAGGGTGGGTCCATGTGGCCTCTCCTTAGATAAGTCTCACAGGGAACCAGTCTTGTCAGTCGAGCCTCCAGGCAGTGGGTTTGTGAGTAGAAAGTTTCCAAATGAGTAAGAGAGTTTCTCCTGCTTCCAAGAAAGAAGTCTCCGATTTTCCAGAATTCTCAGAGGGAAATGCCATGGCCACACATGGGTCCCGTTGACTATCTCCAGATTGACAGGTTGTACTCCACCCCTATACTCTTAATCCTCAAATCGACATCAGATTGGGTGACTGCCATACCCACTAAACCACCAAGACTTCCTATGAGCTCATCTCTAGGCCTCATATATGTATCATACATCTTTGGTAGCATTCTTAAAAGTGAAATTAAGGTGCATACTCCTTAGTATATAGTGACCTTAGTACTCATATCCTTTCCTCAAATATCTTCTTCATTGGTTAATTTATAGCTGAAATCTCACCATGTAATAGATAACTACTGTCTGTATTTCATTGTCCCCAGTTGGTTGGTTGACATAAACTCAATTTCCAATCTGTTTCTGTGAATAGAGATGTTACAAAATATAGGAAGATAGACTTTTTAGAGGCAACACTTAACAGTATCCATAAAATTAGTAATTTCCTGCATTCTAGACACTACAATCCAACTTCCCATATATTTCACTTATTGTTCAAAATAAATCAGTCCTATAATGACTAACGCAATCAGAAGAGGAAATAGACTTACAAAAATGAAATAAGATTTCTAAATTCATTGTGGTTAAAATTATTTTTGTCCATTTAATATGTCCAAGATCATTTATTTGTTTTATACTATAGTCATATCTACTAGAAAATATATTTTCGGGAGGGAAGGAGGGAAAAAAAGAAAATATATTTTCAAGGAGTGCATACAAAGGATATTTTAATATGAGAGCCCATAAATAGTTCTTGGTTTATGAATGAGAAAGGATACATTCGTCCTACTTCTGTAAGTTCAGTGTTGTTTCACTATAATGTCCAAGGACCTAGCTTTTTACATACATATGCTTCTTTCAACAATATTGTACAACTTTCACACTTGTCAAGTTTCAGAGCTTACACACAGATTTTTAGTGAGTGAGGACTCTTCCTCTATCTGGTAGAAGTACTGGCTGTTCTTGAAGCCCAAAGCACAATGCAGCTTCAAAGACAGGATTTTATCAACCTGGGAAGTCTGAAATGAATCTGTTTCCTTCCAGGGACCTCTAGTTGTCCCTTTATTTATCTTCAGTAAAGTCTTCTAGCTCTCTTTGAAGGAACCAGATGTAACTTCGTGCACTCTGGTGTATGTTTCTGCATATTTCTATCTTGTCTTATTTTTCTTATGGAAATGCAGAGTGGAGGTCATTGGGCAAAAAAATATCTGTCTTGGAGAAGATTCTGGGGACTTGATAGAGGTAGAGACATTTCTAGCATTTTTGAAAACATTGCAAAGATGATGCAAGAGCTTTGAGCTTTGAATCAGGAATGATTGTGCTCTCAAATGAGCTCAGACATTGATATAGAGAATGAAAAAGCTAATCACATACAGTGACCTCACTACTTTTCGCAATGAAATTTCAGATAGGAAAAATATACTTGATAAACTTTAACACTCCCCCTAGCAAGCCAGTGACCCTGTGATTTCACTATCAGTGCTTGATCCAGCTTTCTAGGAGGTAAAGTTACACTTCATTTAGAGTACCTACCAGAGATCATCCTCAGTATTTTAGTCCTTTGTAATAGACATATTTAAGAAATGTCAAGAAATTTTGCCAGGGACTAATGTTTGTGGACTGTTAAATAGAGAGTGACTGCTACTGTATATAAGGACTTTTTTTGGAGGGGTGTTGTATTGAAAACATTTAAAAATTTGACTTTGCTGATAGAAAAAATATTTACATAGTAAAACTGTATACTTCATTCACCTAAATTCTTGTATCTTAAAAAAGAGGTATTATAGTTTCACTATTTTATATATTTTTTCAGTCCATCTTCTTGACAGTTTTTTTTTTTATATTGAAATAATGAACAAGAGTTCTCTCAAGGGAAAGGCAATTTTTTTTCATAAAATATTCAAAGCAAAGATTTGAATATTATAGTGGATTTATAATTTTTGCTGTTGGGAAGCTACATATTTAAGTTGTCTACTAAATAAGACATTAATCTCACTTTTTGGAGGTAAGTTATATATGATTTGAAGAAAACTGAAAAGGGCCACCTACCTCAAGTAAGTGTCCCTATCTAAGTATGTTTGGGAATGTTAACAGGAGAGATAAAGTCCTAGAAAAGAACACTATGCTTGGTAAAGTAGCTTTTGGGGTTGCTAGGTGACATTCCGTCACTTTTGACCCATATTGGAAGGACAGTGAGTCAGTTCTGATTTTTCATCACAATATAAAGGGAAAATATCTGCTCTTGCTTCCTCCTCTCAATTTTTCCTGCTTGAACCCACTGTTAGAGCGACGGTATCGAGCCATCTTCTTGAAGACCTTGCTCTCATTCTCTCTCTACTTATCAAGCCTAATGTCCTTCTCCAGGGACTGGGCTCTCCTGACAACATGTCCAAAGTACGTTAGACGTGCTTTTACCATTCTTGCCTCTAAGGAGTACTCTGAATGTATTCCTTCCAAGAAAAATTTTTTTGTTCATCTGGTAGTTAATATAAAGTTAACATAAGTCCTGGATAATGCAACTTTTTCTTTATTTACTATGTTACCTATTTGCAAAGTTGTGAGGATTTTGATCTTCCTACATTCTTTTCAAAGTTGTCCATATATTTTTGTCCAGAAAAAATAAAATAAGTAAACAATAATAATAGTAAGAAAATAAAACCTGTAAATAGTATAAGATCTGTTCATTGACCTCCAGGAATGTCCCCTGGTTGAGTCCGATTGGGTGCTAGACCCTCTTCCCAAAGTATATCCTTGGCACTTCCTTGGAAACTCTATACTCTGCTCCCCCTGCTGCTCTGCTGCACACCCTTAGTGTTTTACCTTAGTGTGGTGGGTTCAGACAGGGTACATTTCCGAGTCTGCTTCTTCGTTGTTGTCCCTTTATGGTTTGGAGTCAGTGAGGGATGCAGTGCTTCATAGTGGTCCTCTCCATTCCTTGGTTGTTCTGAGTGGGGATATCATCCTCAAGGCTTGGTGAACCAGAATGCACTCCACTCTCTCTTCCTGCCAGTTCATTTGTTCTTGAATGCTCTGGTCAGACATAGCCCTCTTCCTGAACTGCAGCTTCAGTGGTGTCCTCCAAAGCAAACTCCCCTGTGAGGGAGGAGGCTGGCTGTCCACCAAGTACTTGGGATTGGGGCTGGTCCTTCAAACCCCCTTCACTGGCTCCCTGTTCCATGCCATCATAATACATTCACATCCTGAACTACCAGTTTGAAGTTTGGTCCCATTTTACCTGTGGCAATACAAGCAATATGCTCCCCTTGTGTGGGTTAGTAGCCCATTCCCCCTCTACACATCATCATCTTCTTTTTGACTTTATAAATCTAAATCTCTGCACATTGTCTGATCATGTTTGGCTTTGCCATATCACAATGTCTTTTGAAAATGTGTATTCATATCTTTGACCTTATCATTTCTTCCATTAGCTTTAGCTAGTCTGTGATTAAGATAAAGTTTCAGAGCTTTTCTTTCTTATCTTTTTAGTCACTTTTTGTCGTCTTCATGATATCCTTGACATCTTCTCACAATACATTTGGTCTTCTTTCATAAGTGTTCAATGCATCAAATCTATTTTTGAGATGTTGTACAAATTCAAGTAGCAAAAATCTAAGATCATTTTTTGACTCTCATGGACTTGCTCTAATTTCCTTCAGTTTATCCAGAAATTACATATGAGCAGTTAATTGTTTCACTTGTTTTTACCTGCTAATATTGACCTTATCCTGTGTTTTTTCTCACATATGTAGTCTATTTCTGTTTTCCATCTGGAGAAGTCCATGCGTACATTCACCTTGTGTTGGTGAAAAAAAGGTATGATTTTATTGTGAGATATTCAGCTTCACATCTCTTACTAAGACCATATGTTCCAAGTACAACTCACAAATTTTGTATTCCACTCACCAATAATTACCAATGTGTTTTTGATCACATGTTTGATCAATTTCTGACCAAGACTTTGGTAGAATTCTTCAATTTCTTCCTCACGAGCTTTTGCTGCTTATGCATAAATGTGAAAAATAGTTGTATTGCTTGGATTTCCTTGAAAGTAGATAGATATAATCTGATCACATACAGCATTGTATTTCATGACTGATTTGACTATGTACAGCATTTCTTGACAATGAATTCCTCTGTGTTATTCCCAGAGTAGTAAATCATAAGTTTTTCTCACTCAAAATGTTCAATACCAGTTCATTTTAGTTCATCAACGTCTAGGGTATTGATCTTTGTGCATCCATTTAATTTATTAATGGTAGATGGTCAAATAATAGTTTGCTGGCTTGCAGCCCACGAATCAAGGATCAGTAAATGATAATTTGGATGCAGCATCCAAAGTGAAAGTGGTCTTTCTTTTTACATACTAGAGGTAAGCCACACACCCTATAAAATATAGTTTGCAATTGATTTCCTGTTCATATTAGATTTCATCGTAGATGTGTATATATTATATATGAAAGGTCAATCAGTCCAATTTATCTCAAAATTTTGAGAATCATAGCATAATCAAGTTGACAACATAAAATTAACCATTCTACAAAATCATTATTTTGGGATAACCTTTGTATTCTGATTCCCTTTTTTTGATACAAACCTAGAATTAGTGGCTATTTAGACCATCTATTATAACGGATATTCATTTAGAATGAATGTAATCTGCTAATCTAATTGACTCTGCGTGACAACAAATATTTTGGAGGAAAAGGAAAAGGTCAGGTTGTAAAAGCAGTTGCTCTTGCTGTGGTTTGACCAACAAGCCATCAAGCAGATACTGACTCATAGCAACTACATAAACAACAGAAAAAGCAGAGTCTCTTCCAGTACCATTTTTATGATTGCTTCTGCCTACTCTTCCAATGTTTATGGCTGCCTTATTGCAGTCACTGCTCCATAAACCTCTCTGAAAGTCTTCCTCGTTTTGATGGTTCTCTTTCAGTGATTATCTCTTAGTACATGGTTCTTCCTTAGAACATGACCAATGTATGTTAGACAAAGTCTCACTGATCTCAAATCTCTGGAGCATTCTGGCTGTATCTCTACCAGGACAGATCTGTTTATTCTTTGGACAGTTCATGTTACGTTCAACGTTCTTCACCAACACTGCAATTCAAATAGATCAATCTATCCTTTCTCAAGTTTTCCTTATGCAGAGTCATGTTTTTACATGACTATGGGGCAATTAAAAATGCCATTGCATCTTTTATAGCCATGGCTTGTGCGTTGCTGTGAGGCTGGCAGCTATGTGACTGGTATTTCACATGCCATCAGGGTCACCCAAAGTGAACAGATTTCAGCAGAGCTTCCAGACCAAGAACAGACAGCAAAGAAGGGTTAGGATGCCCACTTTGGAGGAAGTCGCTGCTGAAAATCATATGCATAGTTTTAAACCATAGTCAGATAGTGAAGAGCTAATGAATGGAAGCAGAACAGTGTTAGAAATGTTGCCAAGGGTGGGCACACTTGAGATATGTCTGAAGAAGAGGTGCATAAAGTTTGTATTGTTTAATCCCTTAAAAGTGTATTCTCTTTTCCTATTCTTAGTCCCTTTTAGTCTATAAACCTTACTTAAACCTGTTTACCAAATCCTGCTGGTATTTGAAATATCCATGTTTTATCCAGCATTACAATAGCACACAAGTTTCCACATTACAACAAACTGACATGTGAATGAGGGACCAAAGATCTGTCCTAACTAACATCATAGGCTGTGAATGAACCCCCTAATGCTCCGTATAGATGAAGAGAAGACAGGTGAGCTCTCAGAACCAGTGTGGCTTCGATTCATCTCCACAAAGACTTGTCACACATTTAAATTGAGGGGAAAGATAAAACCAAAAGTACACCATTATTCAGAAAGAGGAAAAATAAGTAAAAATCCCTTTGCTGTTAAATTGATTCTGATTTATGGTGCCATCAAATATTTCAGAGTAGAACCATAATCCATAGTGGCTATGGCGATAATCTTTACCGAGATACATTTTCATACTTTGCTTGATTGTAACTGCCAAACTTTGGTTAGTAGGGAAATACAAACTATTTTTTTCTATCCAGGAATTTAAAATGGGGCATTAATTATTATATTTAGATTTATATAGTTGATATGGGAGGAATAAAGGTGGGGAAAGGAAACAGCTTAAGAAAAGAGACAATGGCAACTGCCTTGAAACCAGACTCTAGCTTGAAACTAATAATGTCCTTGTCATCCAAGATCCCACTAAACTCAATGTAGGTAATTGTACCTCTTCAGCCTCTTGACTGACTCAGCAAAGGTATAGATGTACACGGGGAATCGACTACTTTGTGTGTCCAGCTCTTTCCACGCTGTTCCTCATGCAATTCTTCACTAATTCTAATGTGCATGATACAATCGATGTATGGATTGTTATATGAGTCCCACAATAAAATGATTTACTAAAATTAAAAAAAAGGTTCTTCTAGAAACCACAAGGTTATCTATCACATGAGCTCTCAGAGCTGGCCTCCTGCTGGAAGTGAGCATCTGTCCCATTTTAAGAAGCCTCTTCTCGGGAATTTCTGATGACAAACAATTTTTGGCTCAATGACTAATAAAACAAAGTTCAATATAGGTCAGAATAATATTGGGGGGGGCACAATAATATTTCAACATCTAAGAACCTAAAGGGAATTCTGAGCAGAATGTTTTCAGTCATTTTCTAATAAAGGTTGATGTTGTTATTTGGATTGAGATGGTTACTGTATACTCTATGGAATTGTGTAAAAAACAAAACAGCAGAAAACCTCTAAGGCTATTGAAAAGTTGGCGTTATTTGAATTGATTTATAATAGCCTAAACCACACAATAAACCACTAATTGAATTGAATACATCATAAACATCTATCATGCCTCTCTCTCCTGACTAAGCAGATGCTGCAGCATTAAATTTTTAAGTGTCATGATAAAATGCTTCAACTAAAGTAATATAATAACAGGGTATTATCATAAGGACTAGGTTTCCCTCCTTGTTGCTTTGTTACACCAAGGATAAGGAGAAAGTATTCCTGTTACCAATGATAGTTTAGGGTCAAAATCACAGATACTTCTAGGCAAATATTTTTACCATAGAAGAAACTGCCACAAATATAGAAAATCCCAAAGCCTTAACCTGGCTCCCATTATTACCTTCGTGAACTGAACCACTTCTTTCTCTGAGACTCTTGGTTTCCTCATTTAGAAAATGATGGTCTTAAGTTAGAATCTAACTGCTATATATAATCTCTAAGTCTTATATGTAAAATATGCCATTGTCTATCAATCCAAGACATTGAGCAAGGCAGACTCCCATCACCAGTATAGCTTTACACATAATTTTATGAAACAAATAGGTAATTTGAGAAACTAGTGTGTGAACATTGACTGAATCAACCATGTACTAGTCACGTGGTCTCTTTATTAATCTATTTTATAATCTAATGCTGTTTTTTTAAAATTGAAAATGGATTGGGCTGAGCCCCGGTGGTGCAGTAGTTCTGTGCGGGACTGTGGCCCACAGAGTTGGCAGTTCAAATCCAGCAGCAGCTTTCCAGGAGCAAAGCTGGGCCTCCTACCTCCACCAGGAGACAGTGATGCCTACAAAAAAGAAAATGGATTTTGTTTAATTAATTCTGATGCTATAGAGTAAACTCTGATTCACCATGACCCCAAATGGGCACAAGTCACCATAATAATGCCTACTCTGTCTTTTAGAATTCTTATAGAGTGCAAATGAGGTTTTGCATGTGAAAAAAAAGTTGTGGCTTTAATGGTATGCTATTAGTAGTATAACTTATAATGAGAAACAGTATTATTCAGACAATTAAAACATGAAGCAATTTTTATGGACCACTGTGTGCTATACATCTTTGAACATGATATATAAGTTGCCACATTTTATTCTCATGATAAATCTTTGAAAAATATTTCCCAATTAGAGAAAAATACCTCAAAAGTTGAAGGTTTTTCCCAATGGCATAGTTAATACATGGAGGCACTGGGACTAAACCTGGGATAACCTGACCCCAAAGCCTTGGATTTAACTACTCTCTTTACTGGTTGATTCTTCTAGTATAAAATTGATTGAAATTTATGTATGGGAATGTTTACTTTCACAAATGTTCCTGCTTGAAATAAAATTTTCTAGTGAAAACAAGCAGAAAAGTGGTAATAAAAAAGTAAAGGTTTAAAGACAGTGGCAAGCTATGATGGGCGTGGATAATCAAGGAGCTAATGTCTCAGAGAGAAGAACATGAAGAAGCGAACTCCAACACTTAGATTTGTTTTTTTTCCATGGGATGTTAACTGATTTAAAACTGAAATGAAAAGACTGAAACATTGAAAAGAACTTTAGGAGTGCAATGGAATTTTGAGACAAAACCTTGTAGTTCAAAGTCTACTAAGAGGAGACCCCCTGGTAAATATAGATATTTTAAAATTGTGACTTCAATAGTAAAACTAAACTAAATAAGGAAGCCTTCCAAGAAGACAATAATCTCTCATTGACTCAACTCCGCCCTGATTTTATTAAAGTGATCTGTCTCCATACAAACTATTAGAAGAAAAAGCAAATCTTAAAGAAGAGTACTGATGATTGGAGTCTGCTCTGGTCAGAAAACCCACTTGTCACAGAGCTGTACTATATGGAGTGGCTATTAGGTACCACCAAGTTGATCTTGTCTCACAGAAACTCCAGATGACAGAATATAAAGGCCATGTAGCTTCTTCCTGGTTATAACTTTTACAGAAGCAGATGATCCGGGCTTTCTCCTGCTGAGTGAGTAAATAGGCTTGGACCATCAGCTCTTAGCAGCCAAGTGTTAAGTCTGTGCCACCAGGATGATTAGTACATTGGGTTGTAGATTTAAAAAGTGGCCTTGAATACTGTACAGTTCTGGCTTCTAGTACTATCTACAACACTTATATTTGTGACTTAGAGACAGTCATAGCTTTCGGTGATAAAACTTTGCTTTGTGTGTGTGTGTGTAGAAGTGAAATAGAATTTAATATCTTCTCATAGTTTCAAATTAGAAATTAAAAGAAGAATGGGGATGACTGTGCTGCATAGTTACACCCTACCCTGCCCTTAGAGGATCGCAACTCAGCCAAACAATGCAGGGGCCTGTAAAGTGAACAATAACACCCTTGAAAAAGTACCCCTCAGAAAATCAAACACAAGAACCCCAAAGAGCAGTATTTGTCCAACAACAGCAGTCAGACGACAAGGAGAGAAAGGAAAGAAGGACTAATGAAAATGAAGAACTCAGGGAGAATATGGGGAGAGTACGGTTGAATTGAGGGGTGTGGTAATTATAGAATCTCATATCAGCTTGATAAATAGACTGAAGGGGTTGAGTCTATTGTGGCTTTGGCCTTCTCATAAGAAGGGTCTTGGCAACCTCTCCTCTCTCTCTTCCTGTTGAGCCATGTTGATGGCAGCCAGATCCCTGAAGATGCATCTATTGCTATTGGAGCTAAATGACTTTGCACCCAGTGATCCCCCAACATTCTGCAGTATCAGTGTGGCTGCATGAGTCTGAAGAGAGATTTATGGACTAGTATTAGACTTGTGGACTTGATCTGGACTGGGATTGGTTGGGATGTTTGCTTGATATATAATTACTTCTTCATATAAAACTATCTCTTACTCTTCTATGACTGTCCCTGGATTAGCTTCTCTGGTCAACCCAATCTAACGGAAGGATACTGCAACTAGTTTAATGAAATAAAATCCATAGAAATTATTAAATGAAAACCAAACTTTCTCTGCAAGTTGGCAACCAATTTATTAATTTAACTTAATAATAAAAAGATAATAAGATAATAAGTACATATAAAGGTACATCTATGATGGCGATGATAATGATCAAACTCTGCTTATTGCACGTTTCTCTACCTTTGCAGATTATTGTTTCTATATGACTACAAAAACATAAACACTAATATATTACTCTGAATGTTCCACACAAAAAAATCTATTTGGAAGGAACATTTAGGTCAATAAATTAGGGAACAGCAGCAGAAATGCGTGTTTCTATCCAAATGAATAGGCACAAATAAAACTTTTAAAAAGGGAATTCAGGGAATACACTTTTATACTGTTTCATCTTAAAATTGATATAGCAGTGAAAAGAGAGTGGAATAGAGAAAACTACTATATGCTATTTATTTAGAATGGTATACTTTTTCATTTTCTTCCAAAGAGAAAAATAAGCATTTCAAGAACTGGGAGAACATGTACCTTAGACTACTCTGAGAGGACTAGAACTCACAAAATTCTGTTCCAGTAAAGAAAACTAGATATTTATAAATGGTTTCATGAAGCCTATGGATACATCTATTTATGGTAAGTGGAAAGGAAATATCTGATGATTAATTAAACTCAGAAGCTGTGGCACTGAGAGTGTATCTCACTGTTCACTTGTGTGCAGGTAAAGTGCAACCTGTAATTCAGGTCTAAGCCTGATGATTCCTCTGAAGTGTTCACTGTTTTTATTACAGAGACACAGATAATGGCCCCCTCTCTGTTACTTTGCTTTTCTGCTTTCTGTGCAGTCTATAAATATAATGGTTATCAAGGTTTTGATTTTCTGTTCTCTAACTAAGCTCATTTGACTAAAATTTTTCTTAGTTTGTCCTTTTATTTGGAAAAGTATGTGTATATTTAGAAAAGTGAACATTTATGAATTTTATAAGGCAAACACACTTGTAATGCCAGGACCTAGATCAGAGAACTGTTAACATTCAAACACCTCACCAGAACCCAGGTTCACTAATTATTCTCTCTTTTACAATGTTGTTGTTACAAAGTTGCAGTTTCAGGGGGTTTTCAATATAAATGGAAACATACAAATACTCTTACTTTATTTGATTTATTTTGTTCAATTTGTATTTGAGATTCAGCCATGCTTTAGGGTTTACTAATTGTAACTTGATTTTCATTCCTGTGTCCATTGTGTAAATATGTCATAATTTTTCTGTCTAAACTTCCGTTGATGGACATTTGGTGTTTGGACTTGTTCCAGATTTGCCTATTAGCTTTAATGCTATTTTAAATCATCTTACATACTCTGGTGCACATAGTTAAATATTTATTGAATATATGCTTATGAGAGTAATAGGGTATGCAATTTTTAATTTACATATATACTGTCAGAGTCTTCCAACATGATTGTATTGTAAACAATGCATAAGTGTTCTAGTTGCCCCCCCTCCCCAATATTCCTGTCAATGCTTGCTATTTTGGGACTTTTCATTTCACTCTTTCTGGAGGATATGTATTAGTATCTCATTGTAGTTTTACTATGCATTACCTTAATAAATAATGAGATTGAGCTAGATTCATATGCTTGTCAGTCATTTGTATATTCACATTTTATTTGCTTGTGGAGGAGAGCTGGTGGTCACTGCCAGCTGTTCTGTGGGAGAAAGACAATCATTTCTATTCTTGTAAATAATTACAGTCTCAGAAACATACAGGACAGTCTTTTCTGCCCTATAAGGGCACTATGAGTGGCATTAATTCTATGGTAATGTTCTTTTGGCTTTGTTTGCATGCGTTAACTACTTCTTTCTAAGTTTCCTTCTTCAAACATGTACATGGGATGAGGAGAAACGGAACATGGAATGGCATGTTGGACTCTTCTAGGAGAGTTTCCCATTTTTCCAGTGTTGTACTACTTCAAGTTCAGGCTGCCTGTTTAACCAGTGTGTACACTTGAAAAGCTACACTTGTAGCTTTGGGTGGGGAGATTTTATTAAGGTTTTGTGATTATTCTCAATGGGAAAACTGGGACAGATAAAGAAATTCATAGCCATGCTTTCAATAGGTACCTGCATGAAGATGATTTTTAAAAATAATTCATCAGTCTAAATTATTTTCTGACAAACTGCAAGTGCAAGGAAATAGTTGGCCATTTTTGTCAAAGTGAGAAATTAGCCTACTGCTCTGTCCTCAAGATTTTACACACAAGGGAATCCTTACACCCTTTTTTATATATGATATGTTTTCATTTTTCTTTTAGCCTTTCTGTCACTGCTGTTTTCTCCATAACAAAATTATATATACTCATTTGAATGTTTCACTTATAAAAACAAAGAAGATTGAACAATATCATCAACCCTATTTATAATATCTCTCTCATTTCTGTTACAAGTAAATTACTTGAAGGAATCTGTGTTCACAAATCTACTTTATTTCAATTTAACCACTTTATTGACATATAATTTGTGTACCAAGCAGTTCAATCATTTAAGTATATTCAAAATAGTTGTACTGTCAGTATCACAGTAGTTTTAGATATTTTCCTTTATTCTTGTATTCTTTATTGAGTTCCCTATTTCTTCCCAGTATTCTCCATAATGACCTTAAGAAAGGAATACTCTGGTACCGTCTCCATAGATTTATCGATTCTGTATTTCACAGAAAGCAAATCTTTTAATGGAAACCTCAACTAAAATAACAAAATAAAACACAGAAAAACATCAATCTAAGGCAAACAAAAAATAACAAAAATTAGAACAAGGTATAAATTGGTTAAAGAGGCTGAGCCCCGGTGGCGTAGTGGTTGTGCGCGGGACTGCGGCCCACTGGGAAGGAGGTTCAATTCCTGCCCCAAGGAGCAAAGGCTGGGTCTCCTACTCCCACGACCTGAGGGCAGTGATGCCTAAAAAAAAAATAAATAAAAAAGTAAAAAAAAAATAAATTGGTTAAATAAAACAAAGAGAAAATGTTGAATTTTAATATAATGTCTGTAATAATATAGTCTCAATGCACTCTGACTGAAGACAAGACTATTTATATGCCAGACCAATCATCTGAGGGAATTCAGTAAAGGCTTAATTCAAATGGGAACTCTACAAATAGATTTGGGGCTATCTTGTTATATACATAGTCTTCTGTAAAATGAGTGTTCTGAATTTAAGTTTTATTTCAAATCCTTTCTCAGTTTTGAATTTTATTATCTATAATTCTTGGACCATAAGTATGCTCCTTCTGTTTGAACTAAGTTGATATTTCACTTAGATGGCTGTTTCTTTAAGACAAACCTTTAAGACCCCAGACTCTTTCTTTTTTTCCCCATGAACATAACTTTTTTATTTTATTAATCTTTTCCAATAGTTGTAATGGGGACTCTTACAGCTCTTATACCATTCAATATATCATTTGTATCAAGCATATTTATACACGTGCTGCCATATTCATTTCCAAATATTTTCTACTTGAGGTGTTGGTATAAGCTCCTCCTTCCCCCTCCTTTATTTTTAATATAGATTTTATTGGGGGCTGTTACAGCTCTTATAACGTTCAATACATCATTCATATTAAGCATCTTGTGCACATGTTGCCACATTCATTTCCAAATATTTTCTGCTTGAGCCCCTGGTATAAGCTCCTCTTTCCCCTTTGCCTCTAGTTCTTTTTTGTATTCTAGCTCCCCATATTTCCCCTCCCCCTCCTCCCCCATGAACCCTAATAATTTACAAATTGTTTTCTGATAGCCAGTACCATCTGATACCTTCACTGCACTGCTGCTATAGCACACATAGCTTCAGTGATTACTCAAGGAGGACACATATCATGTAGAGCCACATGATAAGAACTAGCTGTTCTTAGATTAAGGCTGGCAGGTGTGAGCTCACCATCTGTTCATTTAGCTAAGGGTTATGTGTATTGAAAGGCAGCATTATCAGTTTCTTCAAGGGGACATTTGATTACCTTAATAATATTACTGTTAATCTAGCTACTATCCCATAATTTAAAATACTAGGGAGAAAGGGTAAATGTATGGATATGTGAAAACTTATTGGACTAAAATACAGAGAACTATCAGTTGGTTTATTAAAATTTAAATGACTGGATACTGCTTAAGAAAGCAATGGGGGTTAGATATAAGGCAAGCTTTTCTATAGTGCTCATGTACAAGGCAAGATTATGCTTGCAGGGCTTAGATATATTCCAAGTTGGTGAAAATATAGAATATATTTTGTTCTGTAATTGCCAATTAATTGGCAACCTTGAAAGCCACAGATTTGAACCGAGGTTCAAATCTTTTGGGACATGGATTTCAGCATTGGTATAGCAGCAATCTGCTTCTCAGTGTAAGACATTTCAACTCCAAATCTAAAGGATTATTTTAGTTTCTTTAGTCTTCAGCAGTCATGTTTTCAGAAAGACTGGTACACACAGAGATGTTTCTGGATTGGATCCTTCTGACGTATCCTATGAAGAATGCTACACCACTTTAAAAATACGTAATATGGTCTAGAATCCATAGCTTATAGATCAATGCTGGAGCCACCAAGACCATAAGGGAAATTTGGTCAAGACTGTATGTTCTACAATGTAACACAAGGTGGATTATTCTTTGGGGAGTATACACAAGAAATGTTCAGCAATTTTTTTAGTGTCACAACTGCCCTTCCCTATTTTACTCACAGTAGTGAAATCCCCTTCTTTGAGGCAGATGTCAGCCTCCTTCTTTTGCTCACACATTTCCACTGACGTTAAGGAAGCACCAGTGTTGAGGGGTTTCTAATAAGGTGCCTGTTTGGCAATGCTATTTCCCAAAAGTTGTTTTGACCTCTCTCTTTCTTTGCTAAATTAAAATCTTACCCTACTGAAATGGGACCTCCTCTGAAGAAGCAATTCTTAAGTGATACCATTAATAGACTTGTAAATGGTTATGTATAATAGACAGATATATCACTGTGTTTTAGGGGATGTCTCCATTTGATTCCAATACACCCTAAGAACAGATGACAGAGTCTATATTGGGGTTTATCCTTATCGTAGTGTTCTCATAAACAATTTGTCCTGTGAGATTGATCAAGTTCACTCAGCATAATGTTCTCCAAGTTCATCCATGTCATCAATATTGTTTGGTGATGTATACTATTCCACTGCTTGCTTGAATCAAAGTCTCTTTCTTTTTTGTTGAACATTTTCTTCATTCTTGCATCCATGAGATCAGCATAGTTTGTCCTCCCAACTTCCCTATCACAATCTCAAGGAACCATTGATCTATTTGCTGTCTACCTAGGTTTACACATTCTGGATCTCATATGAGAAAACTATACAATACAGAGAAAAAGGAGAAGAACAGGAACAACAATGAAATAAAACACAGAAAAATCTTATTTCAAAGAAAGTAGAAGGTAATAAATCTAGGAAAATTTAAAATGGTCAATGGTAGAGTTAGACTAAATTCTATCTGTACTAATGCATTTTCCAATTTACTTTGTTTACAGACAAGACTGTTCAAATCCTGGTTCAGTTGTCTAAGGAAATTCAGTAAAGCCTTAATCCATGGGGACTATGCAAATACATTTTGAGTTTTCACTGTTTTCTTTAGCTGTCTGCAGCAGGGTGTTCAGAATTTAACATCTTAAAATCCTTTCTCTGATCTTGGGTTTTGTGATTTTTAAATCCTGGGATTCATGTAGCTTTTTTGACTTCTCATTTAGATGTGGCTGTTTGCTTGAGATAAGCCTTTAAAACTCCAGATTTGGGGCTGCGCCCCGGTGGCATAGTGGTTGAGTGCGGGACTGCAGCTCACTGGTTTGGCAGTTCAAATCCAGCAGCAGCTCTCCAAGACCAAGGATGGGACTCCCACTCCCACCAGAGAGCAGTAATTACCACCCCCCCCACCAAAAAAATCCTTCAGACTCTCTTCTATCTTCTAGCTGGGTACCATCTAATTTCTTCACTCCACTTTCCTCTATGAGCCATATCTTCAATGATCAGTCCATGAGGCAAATAATTGAGCAGGGCCACGTAGTAAAGATGAACTGTTTTAATTATGTACTCAAAGACCATTCATATATTTTAATGGTATATGTATAACCCCTCATCTTCTTTAGAGGCGTAATTATCAGGTTCTTGAAAACTAGCCTGAGTAGCATATAGGAATCATTTGATAATTTTATTCCTAATATCATCAGTCTAGCTAATGGTATAGAATTTGAAATACTAGTACAAAAGGAATGTGTGCACATATGCAAGCTCACTGCTCCCTAGGTAGCTTCTGGCTCACCGTGATCCTATTGGCCAGGGCAGAACTGCCCCTGTGGGTTTCTGTGTCAGTATCTATCTGGAGTAGCAGCTGTATCTTTCGCTCACAGAGTGGCTGGTGGTTTCAAATGGCTGGCTTTGCAGCTAATTCAAGACCCTTTATGGCACCAGAGCTCCTTCTGTTCATGTAAGGAAAAATTTATTAGACTAAGATGCACAGAATAACTACTTATGCAAGTAGAAAATTTAAGTGACTGAATATTGCTTAACAATAATGGAGATTAAACACAAGGTTAAAAATTCAGTAGCATTCATATATTAAGGCAGAACTGAAATAATATAAAAGAGGCAGAACACTCACTGCAGAATTATTACCTGTGACACATGGCCAAAAGAAGACAAACATGGCAAATGTATATGTCTTAGGTTGCCAATTCATGGACAATCTCAAAAGCAAGATTTATTTTTTAATGAGTATTACAAAACTTTTAACAGCAAATAATTTTATAGATAGAAGACATCCCATCCCCATCCAAATGAAGCCCACAAGTCTCATGCTAGCCACAGCCTTCCTCAGACTGACGTAGTTGCAGGACGATGCCACAGAAGTGTAAAGTGAGATGAAGGGAGCTTCCAGCACTGGGAGTGCAAAGTAGAATGAATTCCATGTCTGTGGAAACATAGCACCTTGCCAATAGTTTCCACGGTTGAGTAGCCCGCATGAGGCTGTCCTTGGAGGCAGATTGAGAGACACAGAGTTCCAGTCAAGTTGCAGAGAGGAGAACAGTGAGGTGGCAGGGAGAAAGAAGTTCCCAATTTACCCCAAATAAAAAGCCACACTCCCATGGAGGCATCTTCAAGTTGTGACCTGATTGACACCGTAGGGTGTTAAGTTGACATAATATCTAACTACCATAGACAATTCTTGATTAACTTGCTACCTGTACACAACCACAACTCTATGCGTAATCTTTAAAAAATTTAAACCTTATATCATATACGTGAATAACAAACACATTCTATGTATAACACTTGCAGCTTGTGAATACCTATAGATGAATCCTCCAATCCTGTCAACATCTCCCACCAGTGGAAAATCTATAATGAAAGACGTCCATTTCTTCATGCCTTTATCTCCCCCCATTTGGGGTATCCAATTTCTAAAGTGCACATTTCTCTTAAGCCAGTGATCTAATGAGACAAACATGTTCTTTGATGTAAATAATCTTTAACCAGTTGAAACCTTATGTGTCTTCAGATTTTTGACGTAGACTCTAAGGACTTCAAAATCTATGACATTGAGATAGCAGTCACCTGCTTCCTCTCATACCACTGTATTTCAGCTTTAAGTCAATGGGATATTTCACTCTCTTTAAAAACGCCATTATAGGTATCTATTAATTTGGGGTAATTATGGGACACTAGTGGATTGCAGAACATATTTAGTCATTTCCATTTTCTCCTAAGACAAAGTTAACTCATCTGAGAAAGTCACACCCACAAGGAGGCACGATCAGGTTCTGACCTGATTAATAGGCTAAACTCCACCCCTGCACTTTTATAGCTTCAAGTTAACACGAAATTATGTTACCCCCACAAATGGTTTTTACAGAGGAGTAGTATTCCATTTTGTGAATATAGCAAACTTTCTTTATGCAATCTTCTATTGATGTTTTGAACTGCTTCCAGATACATGTTATTATGAATATTATTGTTAAGAACATGGGAATTCCTATGTCTGTTCTTGTTATGTCTCTTACTTCTTTAAGGCATGTGCCTGAAAGGAATTGCTGGATTGTAAGGAATTTCTATTCCCAATTGTTTGAGGTATGATGGTATTGCTTTGCAGAATTGGTGTATATTTATATATTCATCAGCCCTGGTTTAAAGTTCCCGTCTTGTGCTCACTTTGGCAGCACATATACTAAAATTGGAAAGTTCCAGTCTCCCTGCACTCTCTATCATTTGTTTTTTACTTTGTTTTGTTTTTCTTATTTGAAAATGGGCTGTCATTGTCCATAGAAGATGGTATTTCATCATTGCTTTGATTTGCAGGTACAGTATAGATAGTGATCATGAGCATCTTTATGTGTTTGTTAACCATTTGAATTTAATTTTTAGTCAACTATCTATTCATATTTTCCCACTTTTCATTGGATTGCTTGTTTTTTTTCTATTGAGATATTGCAACATTTTATGGGTTTGAGAGATTTGTCCTTTATCCATTGTATCAGTGTTATAGATTTTTTTCTGAGTCAGTAGGTTCTGTTTGTACTCTTTTGATGAAGTCAAAGGAGTCTGATGAATACTTTTGATGAATTCTGATGGATATAAGTGTTTTATTTTTAGTAGGTGTCAGTCATCTATTTTCGTCTTCTGTGTGAGCTCTCTTAAGTGTATTTTATAGTCTCTTTATGCCTTGTATTAAGGCCTTCAAATTTTCCCCTTTTGGCATCGGTGATATTTACAGTGCTGGAATTTACATTTAGGTTCCTGACCCATGCTGAGCTTTTTTTTTTTTTTTTAAGGACAAGATTAGGTATAAATCCTGCTTCATTCTTATGCAGATGGAGACCCAATTTTTCCAGATTATTGTTGCTTATCTCATTTAGCATTTATTATCCCTTTGTTGAAGATAATTTACCCATAAGTGGATAAATTTATCCTGTGTTTCTTAGGTTTTGAGGTTTGGTGTATGAGGTCTACTACTTTATTCTTCTCAAGGAGATTCTTGCTTATCTTGTATCTCTTCCCCCTTATTATGAAGATAGTAATTAATTTTCCCATTTCTTTAAAAATGAAGCTGGAATTGGGGTTGGATTTGTATTGCATTTACAAATTGGCATTTTCATTGATATTTTATGATATTAAGTTTTCCTATTCATGAACATAGGTCTGTTTTGGCTTCTCATAATAGTGTTCTCTTGTTTTCTTTTCTTTTTTTTTTGGCATCACTGTCCTCTGGTGGTCGTGGAGGCTACCCAGTGCTGCCCCTGAGAAGCACCACTGGATTTGAACCGCCAAGCCCACGGCCGCAGTCCCGCACTCAACCACTTATGCCACAGGGACTCAGGCTTGTTCTCTAGTTTTCTTTGTACATTTATTTTTCTGGTTCAATTTATCCTAAGTATTTCATCTTTTTGTGAGCCTATTATTATTGATATTATTGTCCGGATATATATTGCAAGAGTTTTCTTTATTCTTATACATGCATCTTAATCATCTTTGTGTGTTAATCGTGTGTCTCTCAATTGTTTCCAGCAATCTTTTTGTTGAGTATCTTGGGTTTTCTACATATCAAAGTACATATCTACAAATGTTGGTAATTTTGTGACTTTACCAAATGCTGTTACTCTGTTGTTCTCTAATGTTCCTCATTAAGACTTACAGCATAATATCTAATAAAAGTAGTGAGAGGGGCCATCCTTGTCTGGTTTCTGCTTGCAGGGTAAATGCTTCAGGTATTTTCCATAGAGCAAGATGTTGGCCACTGGCTTTTCATACCTGGCCTTTATATTCTTGGTACATTTCCCTGCTTTTTCTAACTTGATGAGCATTTTAATCAGGATGAGGTATTGGATATTTTCAGATACTTTCCTTGTATAGATTAATATGATTGTGTGTTTCTTAGTTTTTGCTTTGTTTTGGATTACATTGATTGCTTCTTCAATATTGAACCATCCTTGTGTGCCTTGCATGAAACCTGCTTGATTGTGATATATTATTCTTTGATATTGTTTTGGATTCTAATGGGCAGAGTTTTAAAGTAATTTTTGAACCTATGCTCATAAAATATATTCATCTGTAATTTTCTATCTTTGTATAGTTTTTACCAGGTTTTGGTGACAGTTTTATGCTTACTTCATAAAGTTAACTTGGAAGCTTGTTGTCTTCTATATTCTGAAATAACTTGTGTAGAATTGGTAAAAACTCTTCTCTGAATGCCTGATAAAATTTCCCTGTGAAGCCATGTGGTTCTGCAATTTTTTTGGTGAAGAGTTTTTTTTTTAATGATTTCCTGTATTTTTCTTTTTATTTAGGGGGTAATTTGTCATTTAACAAAATAATAATGGTAACTTTAGGGTGAAATACACACACACACACCAAATATATGGGTTGTTTTTGACTCACACTCCATCTAAGAACAATTACTTCTTATGACATGGCCCGTCTAAATATCTACCACCATGATGTGATCCCTAAATATATGGCTATCATAGCAAACTGTTTTGACAAAAGCAGACAGTGCTTATCAGAAATAATCATGTCTAGAGTCTTAAATGCTTGTCTTAAAACAAGAAATTACCTCAAGGAAGCATTGAATAAATCCACATGAAGAAGCATACCAGCATGTGTGAGCCAAGAATTACAAATAGCAAACTCTAAACTGAGATCCTGGAAAAGTAGTAGAGCTCAATTTCTGAAAGCCTTTGTAGAATATTGCAGATGATAGTGAAAGCCCATAGGCCATAAGACTGAGCCTCTGGTGAGTTTCCTGTGACTCTGAAGCAAAAATTGGAAAGCCTCGTTACCAGACAGAGTACATTGCATGGTAGATTACTACAACTGCACATGGGTCAAAATGTGACATTTTTTCATTAACCTACTTCTTGACCTAATGTATAATTTATCCAGTTTTGAATATTTTATGCTTTGCTTTAGATTTGATTTTCTTGGCTTCGTTGTGTCATTGTTGATCCATTTGTTCGTATTCTGCCTTGATTTTTATGAATTTCTGTATGTGAAAATGGCCAGATTAGGTAAACTATAGAAATAAGTGGATGAATAATTTCAAAGAGATATACCAGGGAAGAATGGTATGAAATGTGTAGCTAATAACAATGAAAACAAAGAAAAACAAAAGTTCTGTAATTGATTGTGGTGATCATACAACTTTTATGAATATGATTGGACAATTGATATGCATGCTATGTGAATTGTAAGTCAGTGAATTTGTGTGGTGGGAAATAGCAAACAAAAAGATGATTTAAAGCTTCTGAAACCAAAGAAGTAGTTCTACTCTGTTCTATGAGGTCACCAAGAATCGTAACTGATTTGATGGGAGTCAATTTGGTTTTTAATCTATGTCTATGTGAAATTTTGTGTTTGTTTTCTTAGTTGCTATTGAGTCATCTTGCCCCATGACAAGCCTCTGTTCAATGAAACAAAATGATGATAACGCGTGCACTACCTTCATAATCATTGGTAGGTTGAAACCTATTGCTATAGTATTGTGTATTTGTAGTATTGTGTATTTTGAGTGCCTTCTTATTTAGAGATAATCTTACAGCACTACATGAGATAAATATTCTGTTATGATTTTAAATTCTTTTCATTAAATAATTTTTAAAATAACTTTATTGGGGGCTTTTACAACTCTTGTTACAACCCATATATCAATGATATCCAACATATTAGTACACATATTCCATTGTTCTTTTCTAGCCACTTACTTTCCGTAGAGCCGTTGGGATCAACTCTTCCGTTTTCCCTTCCCTTATTATACCCCCTAGCCCTCATGACCCCTCATGGATTATAGATTGCTAATTATTTTCAAAAATCTCACAAAAACTGTCATCTCCATTCCTCTCTGATTTCTGTTGTTCTTCTCCCTTGACTGGGGTTATGTGGTTATGTGCCATATTATGTTCATTGTCCCTCTCCCTCTTCACCTCTCCCTGCCTTCTCCCTACCATTTTGGTATCTCTATTGCCATTCCTATTTCTGGGTTCCATGTACTGTGAGTTGCAGCTCTCATCTAATCTTGATTGTGAGGTGGCACTGAGGTCGTAATGAGTCGGGGATAGGGGTGACGAGGCCTCCGAGGAACAGAGGTATATTGTGTGACCTATTAGTGCTCTTCTGCACTGATTGACTCACCCCCTCCCTGCAAACACTCTGTGGGGGGGGGATAACCCCACTGTCAGTAGATGGGCATTGGGTATCTGTTTCAACCCTTTCCATTCTCAACAATGAGTTTTTGTTTGTTTACTGCTTGTTGTGTATTTTCTGATGCCTATTGCCCAGTCTAGACACCTTGCAATTGCACCACCGGTGCGCTTTTCCCATGTGGGCTTGTTGCATCTCAGCTAGATGGCTGCTTGTTTAACTTCAAGCCTTTGAAACCCCAGACAATATATCTTTTAAGAGCTGGGCTAAGGCTTTCTTCCTAGTCATAGTGTGGCAGCTCCACTAAAGTTTGTCTACCCTGAAGGACCCTATGAGAAATACTTATGACAGAGTTTCCTACACCACAGCAACATGTAAGCCAATAAAGTAAACAAAGTGACAGACAGGTGATGGTGTAAGTATTATTTGGCTTTAGCCTTTCTTTAGCATTTGGCTGTCTTGTCTGCGGTGAGCTATGCAATTGCAGACATCGTGCCTTATTCAACTTTGAATGGTCGGTGCATGGCTCATTCTTTGTAAATATTTTTAACCAATCTGCATATTTCAAGGTTAAGTATGATTATTGTTATTTAGTGGAAATTGAAGTGCAATGGGGGTCACCTCAAGGAAAGATTTTGTGGTTTTGGGAGATAATGAAAGGCTTCACTGATAAAGAAGCAGTTAATAGAGTAAGATTATTAGAAACTGACTATTTCTGGACTTAATTTCTTGTGACATTTTTAAGATACTTTGTGTAACTTGTAAGCTTCTGATGGTTGTAAATTTAATGAGCACAAAAAGCCCCATGATTATTTCATAGTGATGTGATGAGCAACTAAATGCTTATTCACATGTAAAATGGATATCATTAACATTTTTAACATATTTGTGAAAATAAAAGAAGGGATGTGTCCAAAGCACTCAAGAAATACCCAGAACACACATATAAATGATAGCTTTTATTAATTCTAATTGAAGACTGAAAAAAACTGGCACAGTCAAGAAGGTAGAATGTGTGGGTCGAGTGAAAGGTCCATCTGTATGATTTGAAAATCCTTAATTTACAAATGTTAAGGACATTTTACAAGTTAAGGACAACTCCTACTGTCCTTTGGTATTCTGGAAATTCACTTTGAAAGGGTTGAACCAAGCTCTCCTAACTTTAAACAAATTCTAAGACACAATTAATTGATTCACATGCAGCTTTTGGATCATTGCAAAGGCTTCCAGACTTTGATTGCACTAAAAAATCTAAATTATACCCACTGCAGTTGTGTTGATTGAGAATCACAGAGATAATATAGGACAGACGAGATCTGTCCCATATAGGGCTTCTGATGGTTGTAAATTTAATGAGCACAAAAAGCCGCATGATTATTTCATAGTGATGTGATGAGCTACTAAATGCTTATTCCATTGTGCCACCAGGTCTCTCCCCTTACACTACAACAAAGTGACATATGAACAGTATGAACTTGTTCTGACTAACCTCCAAATTAATTTAAAGAGACACTTAGGAATGGATCTCATTTTTAATCTGGGGTTGCCTTTATTGAGTTTAATTATCAAGCTTTAGGAATGATGTTTGAAAAGAATAGATGCCTAATTAATTGCAGGTACCCTTCTATCTCTAGAGTGTCTCTGAAATATTGAATTACTTGATCCTGGAAGTCCAGTAATAGAAGAATAATGACTTTTTGTCTACCTTAGCCACACACTGACAATATCACTTTAGAAACTGGCAAGTGTGTGCCTTTTGATCTCTTGGATCTCTACGTCTTGCTCTCTGGACTCCCCTCAGTCGTCACATGTGGAAGTATTTTGTATCTTTGTTAGCTAAGCGCTGAACAAGTTGAAATTACTCAAAAGATCAAACTGGAACAAGTCATGTTTTAAAAGGAGAAGCAGAAATCAAGAGCTTATCCTTTTCCACAAATGGAATGCTTCACAATACCTTTTTATTTACTCCTTACAAGTTCTAAGAACTACATAGGATGCATTATATATACATATATCAATTACCCTTGAACCAATGCTGACTCATGGCAACCGCAGGCAGTGTTAGTGTTTTCAGTAACTGATTTTTTTCAAAAAAGATAAGCAGGTCCTCTTCCAAGATGTCTCAAGGGAGAGGGGGCGCATAAAGTTATAATCTTCAAGCGTATAAGCTTCCAGTTAGGACCTAACACATCACTTGTTTGTACCACCCAAGTATTCTTAGTCAACACAAAATTACTTCTAATCCCTGTGAAATTGCTGTCTTCCTGAACTCCTCCAGTGTTGCGATAATTTGTTTATGCTATTTTCATGATTGAGATGTAGGGGTGGAGTCTAGCCTGTTAATCTGAACATAGTCTTTGAGTAGCCAATGAGGCCTCCGTGTGGGCATGGCCTTCTCCTGAGACTTCTGGGAAATCTCGAGATATTTCCTTCATAGAGATGAGAATCTATCTCCCCAGTTGTTGAGAGTCAGTCTCAGAGACAACAAACTATGGACAAGACAAGATGGCCCCATCTGAGGAGCTGGGGGAGCTGGAGGAGAAGCCACATGGCCTTGCCCTGATGGAAGCAGATCTCGGAAGTTGGAGAAGCCACGTGGAGACCCCTGCTAGCGCTGAGTTGCTTCTACCACCAATGGATGCTGTTGATGGACCCCAAGACCTGGAAGCAAGGAGCCATGGGGAGACCCCTGCCAGCGCCAGCACTCTGCACCCAATGGCCTGTGACTTCGTGAGTCCGAAGGAGACTTTATAGACTGACATTGGGCATATGGGCTAATATTGGACTTATGATTTTGAACTGGGTTGGGTTGGAATGGTTTCTCAATGTCCCATTCCTCTTGTATATAAACCATATCCTTATATCCATATACGTGTCTATGTATTTGTTTCTGTAGTCTACCCAGACTAACACATCCAGTACCTCTCCCCTGCCCGCCCCCTCTCCCCATCAAATTTAACTCTTTATTGCAATTTACTTCATTTTGTATTTTGTGTTAAAACTTATCTTTCTTTATAACATGCTGGTATTGAGGATACACTAATCTTTTGCATCCTATAATATACAGTGTTATATTATTATTTCTATTTTTTGATGTTGAAATTGGAGATACGTTAGTTTCTAATAGTTTATTTTTTTTAGCTCAAAGATTCGTTGACCATAGAATCATGTCAGTTTTCCTGTCTGTAAAATTGCAATTAATAAGAGTATCTTGGCATAATAATCAAATAAAACACAACCAAAAGTTGACTATGAAACAAACTCATTGAAAAGTAAACTTGAAGCTAAAATGAAATTGAAATTGAAGTCTATGAAAATTACATATCTTTTCTTAAATACCATTTCAAGATTAGATTTTAACTTATTTAACATTTATGCCTGAAGATGAGATAAGTTTGAAAAACATCAAAAACATCAGTTTGAAGAAAGCAAAGGATAATGACAAGAAAGAAGGAAAAGTTCAAAATGGATGCATAGAAGAATCCAAACCCTGTGCTTGAACACAAAGAAACTAAATCAAATGGAAGACATGTTTCAGTAAAAGAACTATTGAAGAGTATAACATAGGACAAAATGATAGCAATTCATAGATGATCAAAGGTTCATGAGGGAGGGGGGATGGAGGGGAAAAATGAGCTGATACCAAGCATGTAAGTAAAAAGCAAATGTTTTGAGAATGATGAGGGCAGCAAATGTATAAAAGAGCTTGACATACAATGGATGGATGTATGGATTGTGATAAGAGTTGTAGGAGCCCCCAATAAAATAATTCAACAAAAGACCATTGAACTCAATATTTAAAGTAGAAACTCAAAAAATAAAGTGTAATAAAAGTTGCGAGGATGTGAAAATTTTCACTAAAGAATCAAAAGGGAAGAACATGCTCAAAATTTCTCACTCTGAAAAAACTGAAGCAAACAAATCAAGATTGGAGGAGACATATTGATGGATCCTCTGGACAAAATATTGACTGGTGTAGGGAGCACAAAAAAAAAATGGAAGGAACAACCAGTTGACATTCAACAATTTTAGGAGGTAATATATGATCAATAAGTGATGACATTGTGGAAGAATTTCAAATTACAATGAAGGCATTGATAATAATGAGGTATCAATTGGATCAGGTATCAAGCATCTAATACCCAGAATAAAACCATAGCCAAGGTGAATGGAGGGGAGGAGCATGGTGTGGAGACCCAATGTCCATCTGTAGACAATTGGACATCCTTTCATAGAGGGGTCGTAGGGAAGAGATGAGTCATTCAGCATGCAGTATAGCACTGATAAAACACACTTTTCTCTAGTTGTTTGGTACCTCCTTCATTTCACTATCGTGACCTCAATTCTACCTTAAAAATCAGATTAGTCTAGAACATACATGCTGGTAGAGATAAGAGCCCACACCACAGAGAATCCAGGATGGATAACCCCCTCAGGGACAGCAAGGTGAATAGAGCTATCAGGAGGATTAGGGGAAGGTGGGGGAAGAGAGGGGCAACAGTCACAAAGATAAAACTATAATTCCCTCCCAGGGGGGAAGTAACAGAAAAGTGGGTGGGGAGTGATGGATGATGATGTAAGATACGGAAAAAATAATCTATAACTTATCAAGAGTTCATGAGGGTAGGCAGGGTAGGTAGGGGGAAGAAATGGGGAGGATATCAGGGGCTCAAGTGGGAAGAGAATGCTTTCAAAATGATGATGATGGCATATTGCAAATGTGCTTGACATATGTATAGATTGCAATAAGAGATGTAAGAGCCCCCATAAAAATACTTTAAAAGTCAACAGCAACAAGTCTCCAGGAAGTAATAAAGTACCAGTTGAGCTGTTTCAACAGTGTAAAACCAGAAGCATTCACTCATGTTTTTTTTTTTTTTTTTCAGGAGCACTCACTCTTAAATGACAAGAAATTTGGAAGGCAGGCTCACATGGAAAGAAATGTATATTTGTGAACATTCAGATTGATCTAGGCAGAAATCTGAGAATACTGAATATAGGTGTACCAGCAACTTATTGACTAGGCAAACACATTCTTCTGTGTGGATCACAGCAAATTACAGATAATATTGAAAAGGTGCAGAGCATTAATTGTGCTCAAGTACATATATTAAGAGACAGTCATTCAAACAAAATAAGGGATACTGGGTAGATTAAAATCAGTGCAGATATGCCCTAGGATTGTCTACTTTTGCCATGAATATACAATGAGTTCAGAGCATATACTATGAGAAGATAGACTTTTATGAAGAAGAATGTGACATCAGAATTGGAGTAAGGCTCACACAATCTTGGTTCTTGAAAGTGAAGGGACTTTTAAAGCATTTATTGATGACAATCAGAAACTGTAACCTTCAGTATGAATTACACCACTACATAAAGAAAACAAAATTTCCAGCCCTGGAAAAAAAATACAGTCAGAATGATCTTTAGAAATAGAATAGAACTACATAGGAAAGACGTCTCCAGTGATCTTCTTCTGTCAACATTTGAGGGATAGGAGGGAAGTGTGGTTACTAATCAGAGAGCATTAAAGTGCTGAGCATACAAGATCAAAGAGATACATTTGGTTCAAAAAATTAAAACTTTGTCAGCAGATCCCTCTATGGTGCATGCTGTACCTGACTTGACTTTCAAAACGTTCTGTATTTTTTATTTTGTATTGTTTGGTTTGGTTTTTGTTTGTACATAATTGGAGGTATCTCAGAGGATTTAGGTCATAGAACCACCCACTTGAAGTTGAGTTAAATAGTTTGTTGTTCATCGACATGTGAAACCCAGGATTGATAAGCCTATAGAGCTAGAAAGTTGAATAAGGGACTAAGGGGAGGGGGGTTAGAGTGGCGGTGGCTGAGGGAAAGGGAGTCAATGTCAAGGAGTCCATGTAGAAAAAAAAAGTCTGGAAACTGATTGTGGTAGCAAATGTACAATTCTATTCCAAGTGATTCAACTACGAAAGGATATACGTATTAATTCCCAATAAACGATTTTTAAAATCCCTTTAGAAAAAGAGCTGTTTATCTGAAAATTTTCTAAACCTTGGAAAAAGTGCTCAGAATGTTCTTTAGAAATACAAGTGGCAGGGATCCATCAGGTGACATGTAACCAGGACGGACCAGTCACTGGAGAAGGACAAAACGTTTGCTAGAGTGGCGGGTCACCGCCATCAACCCCCAAATCGATAAGCTCAAGGAATGAATTGACATAGTGCCTGCAACAATGGGCTCCAGCAGACGCTGAGAAGTCAGAGCAGACTCCATGACACTAACTAACAACAGCATCATGTACCTCACAGATGTTTGAGTTTTTTTAATTTAAAAATTTAAACATTCCATTGGTTCATGCAAATTCTGTGGTATGGAGGCTAACATGTGCTCCTCAATAAATGTGTGCATAATGTAGAGATTAGCACATTAAATAAGCGAACATACTATGCCCACTCAGCAAATAACGCTGCAAACGAAGTTTTCAGGTAAATTGTATGAAGTTCAACAACTAACTGTCTTTGAGGCAAGTTTATCATGAAATAGGAATTGGTTTTTCCCTTGACAATTTCCAAATAATTCAGTCAGCTACTCTAAGACAGAACAGCTTGACTGTGGAAGACATTCTATTCCAAGGAGTTGGGCTATAATAGGATTCAACCCTAGGCTCACTGTGTTCTAATCTAGAAAGCTCTGTTCCTACTTTTTATGACCTTCATCTGGAATGAAAATGTTCTAATTTCGTCTGGAGTAGTGGGCCAGGGAGGGTGGTGCTGGAAGAACACAGAACCTTATTAATTTCAGTGTGTCTGAGTGCCAATAATTTATTTTGTCTATTTATCTACCTATCTATCATCTATCTATCTATCTATCTATCTATCTATCTATCTATCTATCTATCTATCTATCTCTATCTATCTATCTATCATCTATCTGCAATTTTAGCTATTTTCACATGTACCATCCAGTGTCATTAATTAAAATCATTGTGTCATTCTATTGAGATTTATTTCATTATTTTCATAGACAAGAAAAAAATTAGATGGATGTCTGAGGAATATAGCAAATAGATATATAAAACATATTTTGGGGGGAGTAGGAGGCCCAGCCCCACTGCTGGAATTGAACCTCCATCCCAGTGGGCCGCAGTCCCGCGCACAACCACTACGCCACCAGATCCCAGATCTCAGCCCTATAAAACATATTAAAGTAGACATTTCTAAGCTGGAGTTAAAAATACTAAAGTATAACAATGGCAGGTTTACAAATCAGAGACCTAAGTCTCTGATACCAACTAGATCACTTATTGTATGTGATAGTATTAATTTGCTTTCTTCTCTGAAAATGGATACAATATGAACCTTTATCTTGGAAGATTGTGGTAAGAATAAAGTGGCATAAAGTATGCGCACGCATCCAGTGACCACTCACTATGGTCGTTAGAAATGCAAGGTTGGGTGCTATAATTATTGAATGACCCAGAAAATGTGACTTCCTCAGCATTGTTGCAGCCTCTTGTTCAAATGTTACACAAGGCACTATACTCTGGCTACAGAAGCATGGCCTAAGGGCACAGATTAGTGCAAATTATTTGCAGTACAATATGTTTCTAAGCATTTAAAAAATTGTTCTTACATTTTCCTTTTAAAATACCTAAAGTTAGTACACATTCTTTTCCCCACTGAACAAGAGAGAAACTTATTGAAGACACATTAAAACTTGAGTATTGCTTATTGAAGTCAATCACAGAAAATTATTAAAATAATAATAAAGTTCTATTCAAGTCATAGACAGCAGGATTTGACCTAATAAAAATATATAACAGTTAATAAAAAAATATATAACAAATGAAGACGCTGGGTAGAGTGGTTACAATACAGAGTGGGGCTTCTAACCAGTGCCCTGGTTCAAAGTTGTGAGTAAGTTGCACAATTTGGATAAATATGTATTATTTTTCACCTTAGTATAAAATTGGAAAAATTGATGTCTTTTTATGGAAGTTGTAATGGGAACTGCATAAACTACAAACAATGTGCAGTATGTAGTAGCATCTTAATATAGCTTAGCTATTCCTTCACTTTAAAATTACTGAAGAAATTGTATTTATGGGCTTATTTCTCACCACCTCCACCTCCCAAGGCACATCGCCACAAAGCAGAGACACGTGCTTCTCCCATCAGTCCCTCTTAACCCTGCTTAAACACCGACCATTCCTCCTATGATAGACTACCTTTCCCACAAGTGCTTTTCTGCTGGGTGTTATCATTCATTGCAACATCTAAACAGAAGTGACAACGTTCTATGTATAGGCTTATTAGAAAAGTTAGCTGGTTACAATTCAAGGAAGAAATGCTAAGGATGCAGTGGTCTGTCAGAACATTTCTTCTCTTCCATGCTCGCAGACAGTCTGGTTTCTGTCAGTGTCTATAGGTCTCCAGCTCCAGTTCCATGGATCAGCAAATCCAAAGCCCCTCAAATAAGTACTCGGAAGCACTGCACTCCACAGCCAGCTTCCAGCTCCAAAACACTCAGTATAACAGGTTCTGTAGCTGATAAGTCCACAGTTCTATTCCCTGTTCTGGTTCCTGTTGCACTACTCCTCTGATACCCTTCTGATGTCAAAGCTCTATCTTAGAACAAAGAGAGTGAATAGACAGGGATTTTAGGATACAAAGGACACGTTTCCCTCCAGGTCCTTCTCTTTTGCTAATAGATTGCTACTTCTCTGGAGATGGCTCATTTTATACCCAGCAGAATGGAACTCATAATTAAACCTGTTAACAATTTTTCACAGAAAAATCATATAATCTGATGAGTTTTACAACCCCACTTTCTTATCTAGACCCACCAGGAAATTGAAAGTTCCTTTGTGTGGGTTTTTGGGTGTTTGAAGGGGGGATGGTGCTAGGGGAGGAGTGACAAAGTTATTCTAGAAGAGCTATATTAGACAATTCACTGAATTGCTATTACCCAGGGAGATGTATCATACAAATTTGTTTCTATATAGAACATTTGCATTTGAGCTCTAGAGATTTCCATGGTGAAAAATCATGATCTTAAAAATCATATTGTTTGAATTATCTTTTCTCAGAAGGGCACCTGATGCTCTTATTGGTATTTCCTATCTAATGTCCATATCTTGTTACCCTTTCCCTACTGTCCTTCATCCTCCTCCACTCTTCTAAAGGAAATCTAACAATACAATGTAATCAAATTGACCTGGAAACCTGGAGATTCCAAAATGCGGTGAGAAAGAATTTCATGTGCTTGGTTGGGAAATTGAAATTTTTTAACTTAAATCAGGGGGAAAACATGCCTTTAAGGATTTTTAAAATAAGCCCATCGCTAAAGGCAAGCACTTCTAGAGGAAATTTAGAGCTAAATGAATGTGCTACTGTGTTTACTAAGGCATAATAGACAAAAAGGGAAAGAACTGCTTCATCCATATCAGCAGATATAGATTCATGTGCAGTTACATTCTACACTTACATACTTTTACTACTCTGCATTTTGAATTTTTTAAAAAAATAATTCTTCTTGATTATCTATTTCACCCTAAAGCATTCAATTAGTGATGAGGACAATAAAGAATTGACTCCATGTTTTAGAGTTCTGGTTTTTTTTCTGTGTTTAAAATAAAATTGCTTGGCTGAAATAAACAAATAAATAAACAAACAAACAAAATTGCTCTTTGGGAAAAGGGTGCAACAAACCTGTGCAGTGTGTTCAATATGGGTCAACATTCCCCCATGTGTGCCCTGCAAGTGTCTTTAGTGTTGATCTAGAGTTCGTTTTAAATATGGGAAACCAGACCTCAGAGTGATTAATATATAAAAACCAGGTTCCATGACAGGCCAATATTATGTTTGTAAAATGTTTCAATGGATTTCTTAACTTATCTCGTTATTTGGTCTATTACTCATCATTTCCCTTTGTTTTTGTTTGTTTGGTGTCATCTAGTCAGTGCTGACCGATAGCAACACTATGCACAAAAGAAAAAGCAACAACAAAATATTGCGTCATGGCCCATACTCGGCATTGTTCCTATACTTATGCCCATTGCTGCAGAATCTATGTCAATACGTCTAGAGCCTTCCTTTTTCTGCTGATTGGTCTCTCTTGACAACAGTTCCAAAGTCTAAGTCTCACCATTTTTGTCTCGAAGGAGTGTTATGTTCTTCAAAGACAGATTGGTTTGTTCTTTTGGAAGGCCGTGGTATTTCCAATTTTCTTCCTCAGTACCACAGTTCAAGTGCATAGATTCTTCTTCACTCTTCCTTATTCAATGTCTAGCTATTTTTCCCTATTTGAAAACACGTTATTAAACATTTTTGATTGAAAAAGAGTTTGAATGAAAGCAAGTCTGTGCAAAATTCATTTTCTGTTGTGTGTAGAAATACAAATAAAATGGGCATCATTTAAAAAGCAAAATATTTCACTCTACAAATTGTAAGTATCTCAAAGAACATAAGCATTTCTGAATATACTAAGAGCTTGTCGCTATTTCAATATTTTGGAGAATTATGCAAGATTAGCTTGTCTGTGGTTTGAGATCAGTTTCCATGGTTGTTTCTTAAGTTTCTTCTATTTCTTGAAGTTTTTCATTATTTCCCAGTGTTTGTTAAAATTCAAAGATAATCCCACAAAGAATATGAAATTGTTTCCACTTCAATTCCACTTACCTGCAATACCAGCTTTCTTTAATAAGTGAAAGATGTTCTAACTCTTTAGCCAGTGCCTCTATTTCCTTTAATGTTTCATGCCTGTTTGGATTAAACTGGATTACTTTTGCTAAAACATCATATTCCTGGCAAATTTTTTGTATTCATTTTGCTTGAAGAATTTGTGTTTTTACACTCAGTAATTTTTTTCATGGGCTCCAGCCATGCTACATTATATTGCTTTGTATAGTTTTTTCATAATTTTCCATTTCTCTGAGAGTCATATCATATACCAGCAAGATTTTGCTCATTGTAAATTCACATTGCAACAGTGTGTCCAGCATACTTTGGCACTGGCAGTATCCTGAGATCCTGAGTTGCACCATTTAATGATGTCTTTCACTTGTAGATTAATTGTTCAATCATCTCCAGTGCCATCATTCACAATTAGGAGACACTTTTGTAAAACTTCAACACCAGTCTCAGCTCCTATGGCATGCACAGAGGCAATAGTTCATTCTGAACCAGCAGTTGAGATCAAACTCCCATAATGCAACCGGGCAAACCACCATGTGGGTTGGGGATGAGGAGCAGAGCGCCCATGGCCGCTGTGATAGATAGGGTTCTCTAGAGAAACAAAACCCAGACACTTATGATTATATATATACACAGCAAGAAGGAATATAACAGCTAATTAGTCCACACAGCACTGCAGAGAACTCTCTAGAGACATGATCCATGGATGGCTATCCCACAGAGAGCGTAGTTCACAAGATGAGACAGAGAACTAGCTAAAGCAGCTGCATGCTGGCTGATCATCAGAGAGCAAGAGAGAGACGGGTGAGCTTTAGCAAGCCATATATCTCTTTGCCCCAATCAAACTGTGACCTTATTGACCCTACATGTTTCTTTTGGCCAGATTGGCACAATAAACCTACCTATCACACCACCTTTAAGGTAAGCACCATACAGGTCATTCTTTCCCCGTAGCAGGTACACCTCTCTGCCTTGGGGTTTCTTTTGGTCCACTTGTCGTTTCAGGCTTCACCTCACCACCTTTGAAGGACTGAAAAGTTCTGGCCGCTGCATTGAACTTTCTAAGTGTTGGACTTAAACTGCAAGGCATGACATTCAATAATGTCAGTCTCTATAAGAGGGAGATGGTGGACCCTCCTCCTCCTCTCAGACTGATCTGCAGATTTTGTGGCATTCAATTCTGCTTTCTGAACCTGTGGCCAGCTGATAGCCAACTCTATGGCAGCTCAGCAGGGGTCCATATGTAATCTGTGACTGCTGGAGCCCCTTACTTCCTCCCCCCCACCCATCCCTCACCCCACTCCTATGTACCTACTTCTCTGCTCCATCATGGGTCTGCCTTCTGATTCTCCTATGCATTCTCCACATCTAAGTTTGGTCTTGGGTCTGCCTGTCCACTCTCCTGTGTAATCCTTGCCTCCATGTTTCCCCGAACCTCCCTTCCAGTGATGCAGTCAGAAGTTTGCTGCCTACAGTTTTGGGGAACTCCAGTCCCAATAGCCCTTTTGCTTTCCAGCATTTCACCATGTATTGCTGCCAGCAAACTGCAGCTAGACTGAGCCCTTTAAGTGCTTTGTTGTGTGAATCCATTGGTCTTTCTGCAGGATGTTGGCTCCCCATGCTTTCTCCCCTTAGAACCCCAGATTGGACATTTCTTGCAGGATAAACAGTACATGTGACTCCACAGAACTCACACAAATGGTGTCTCCCAATTTTCACTACCATTCTGTTGCAGGATAAAGAAGCATGCATGGTCTCACCACCTCACCAACAAAGATGGTGTCCAGTGCTCCAAACAAGTGGTGGTGGGTTGGGTGAAGGGGGGACTTAGTGACTAGCCTTGCCCAGTTCCCATGCTGTTGGGCTTTGGTTTTCCTATGGATGCCCCAGACATGTTTTCTCCTTTTTACAACTGGGTACCTTGGTCTTATTTTTGTGTTTGGCCTTCGTTGTCTTCCAGCTTGTTGTTTTGGTTGTCCTGCTAGTTGGTATTCCCTTTTGCCAAATTTGGGAAAATGGCATTTGAAAACAAGGCCTCTGAGTAACTGATAAACCTGCTCTTTTGAAAGGTGTTTAAGCACAACTACCACCCTGCCTTTGGTCTCTGACCTCCAGGACATTCATATTCCTTGAGCAGTTTCACTGGAAGAGTATGTGCCCAGCCTAAGATTTCAAGTTCCTTAGAGTAATTAAATGTAAACTGAGCCAATTGACAGGTCTCTAGTCTCGTTAAAATGTTGCAGAAAGGTCACTCATAAGCCACCGGTCACCTTTGAAGGCAATGATAAGGCCACTCCAAGCAGTGGTTCTGCCTTTGGAGGTTCTGTTGAATTACTCAGACCAGTAATCACCTCTATCGATCCTGTAAGGTCACCTGAGCCAGTGATCTGTAACTTCTTGCTTGCTATCGAGAAAACAGTTGAGCTCCATGTGCAGGCACAGACTGGGTCCTGGACTTACTGCCACCTACAGAGGCATCTGTCTGAGGCCCAAATTTCACTGTCCTTTAGGCATGCCCTGGGACTTCAGGTTATGACCCCAGGACATTAGACACTCTAACATTCCTGCTGTTTTTGTTTTCTAGATGAACAATGAAGGATCTGTTCCCAGAAGAATGCTGTTGCACCATATCCTGTCTACTTAGCATAAATTTGACCTGTAGATGATAGAGAAATAAAAGCTAAAATCTTTTTGCAGCACTATCTAGCCTCGGTACGTTCTAAGTGATGGGGAATCCTGGCTGAAGAAAAGCATTCATTCTCCTGAAACCCTGATTCAGCTACAATATGTCTGGAAGGCCACTTTTCCTTTTAATAGAGCCAGCTCTCAACTCATGGGTAGCTTTAATACAGCAATATGTCATAAGGGTAGCCCAATCCCGGGAGGCATTCCATCAGTATGAGCTCATCCAATCCCAAAAAGAGGAAAAGTTTCTACCATTCTACTTGCCAAGACACTTAGTTCTTATAGAAACGTGGAAGAAGAGGTCCTCCTATTCTCAGTTCCAACCAGGAACTGAAAAATCCAGGGCAAAATACTTGGATCTTGAGTTCATGGGCGTAACCTTGGAATCCAGCAAAGCTGGACCCTCAAAAGCAGAGCAAACAGAGGAGTACTCCTGTAAATCTCTGAAGAGTCTCAACATGGTGTTTCATGAGCACACCAAGACAAGTGCTCCAAAGAAAACCCCACCCACCTCAGAGCTACAGCAGTCTTTAAGCTAGTAAATGCTTTCACACAATTCTTTTGAAGTCTTCCAATGACACTAACCCCAACTTCCATGGACACTGCCATCTCACAGCTCTACCTCAGCCTCACCTGAATTTTTCACCTGCTTTGTTTCTTCCGGAAGCCATCAGGTCACCAATGACCCTAAGCCCAGATCGACAACCCCAGGACCACCAGCTCTTGGATCACCACAACCTCATCTACTATGGGCCCCTAAGGGAACAGGAGGAGGCACATCTGGGTGCTCCAACTTGGCCCAGACTCATGACATCACACCTGTGGTCCTACCTCAGTCACTGGGGTCAACCAATACCGTCAACCATCTATTCCCAGCCTGATGTTTGAAATATCCTGGCTGTGGGAAAGCCTCCTTCTCTTTTACCCTGCTCTGGTCTTGTGGCAGTTCAGATGGTGGGGGTGCACAGGCGTCACACAGCTGTGCCCCTTAGTGACCGCTTTGAGCCTGCTTGGTGACCATATGTACTTGGGCTCACAGACTCTTGCTCTCTTGTCCTCTTACCCCCTTACTTTCCTTCCCTAATTCTGGTCAGAACAGATGGAGAGTGTGGGTCTCCTTCCACTGCACAGGCACACATAAGCCTGCTTCAGTCCTAGTTAGGATCCACAGCCTCCTGACCCACTTATACTTAGTGCCTGGGCCCACGTGCTCTTAGCCTGTAGGATTCTTGGGCTTCTGGCCTCCCAGGACACACACACACACCAGTTACACATGTATGGGTGCTCATTTCCATATGCTTGCTAGTGCCACATTATTAACTCTAGCTTGATTTCCACATGGCTTGGCACACTTTCAAGAAATACCATGTACCCTTTTGAGATACTTGTCTTGAAACTTGTGTTGTCCTTCATCAAAAAAAAAAAATACTTGGATTAGAAAACATGCTTCAGTGTGAATTCTTTCATCATGCTAAACAAAGAATTGAGGTATAACCCACACCAGAAAACTGACACTTCAACTGATGAGGGCTTCTGGTTCCAGGTCAAGGAAGCAGAGAGTGGAGTCTTCCCTCAGGCAAGATAGACAGAGTGGACCTGCAGGTAGCAGTCACCAACAATGTATAGCTTAGAAGTTTATCAAAGCAGGGTCAATGGGATCATGAACTCAAGCGATGCACAGCAACGTGATCAACCAGCCTTGAATTCAAGTGATGTATGCACCAGTAACGTGGTGAAGCAGGTCTTGAAGGAACCTTAAGCTCTAGTGACATGATCCACAGTTTGGTTCAGCCCACAGGTGGTGCAGCACACAGTTGATGCAAAAAACTAACTAAGGCATCAGCATGCTAGTCTGATCACCAGGGGTGAATGGAGAGGGGATGCCAGCCACAGAAAACATTTATCTCAGTTGCTCTCTAATAAAGCTACAATCTGATTAAAATAAGTCCACCTGTTCCTATGGAAGCCTAGTAGGTGCCATAAGCCTAACTATCACAGTCCATCCCTTGCAACTTGGCACTAGTACACAATTATTTCACCATATATAATTTTCAGACATCAATGAAATTGTTACACCCAACATTATATAACTAATGTACATATAATTGAAAACATACTGTACCTATTTGTGTCTGGAATATTATACATGAAGAATGGAAAGAGTTAAAAAGCACACAAAAAGAACTACTGACAATCACAACCTTGCTTTTAAAATTGATCACATGGTTATAACTGATAGGTAGAATTATCTTTCTTCTCTTCCCATTCTGTATTTTCTTTCCCCTGAGCCAGTACCTCAGCTAGTTTTGGTTATTTTCCTGGTGGGATGACCAAAACCTTCATTCCTGAGAAATCGGTGTCATTAAAAGTCCTGTCAGAATTTACTGTTTACTTTAATCACAGGGCATGGTAGTATTAAGAGATGGCCTAGTGAATCTCCGGAATACCAGATCTATTCTTCATTACATCCATTAAGTGGCACCAGTCCAATTTCTCCACAGTATTCGGGATCATTCACACCACTCAGTGCAGTGACTGAGTGGTTGATCCAAAAGCACGAGGAACCCAAAATAGCCAGGGGACATTCTAAGCTGCCAGTTCACTGGAATCAGTGCTTTTTTTTTTTACAGGCAGGCATGTTATTTCCTTTGAACTAGGACCTCCAGGTCTGAACAGCATAGGATTGCTGGAACAGTGAGTCTCTAGAAGCAATAGTGAGTGGTGCCACTCCAGTTTTCACCTCTTGGTTCCTGCACCCATGAATCCTGCCTATTGGAGGAAGAGCACATAAAGCAGCCATTGGTTTAGAGCATATACACCTCCTGGAGAATATTGTCCTAGCTCTGCAAGGTGTTGCCACCTAGCTGGTGCTGTAATTGTGTCTTTGGGAGGCCATTCCATCATTTTATCGATCCAGCTGCATTGGCATGATGAGGAACATGGTATGACCATTGGATTCCAAGGGAATGGGTCCATTGCCTCACTTCATTTGCTGTGAAATGCATTCCTTGATCAAATACAATGCTGTGTTGGAATCCATGTCAGTGGGTAAGACACTCTTTAACTCCACAAATGGTATTTTGGGCAGAATAATTACATACAGGGAAGGTAAGTCTATATCCAGAGTAATGTCTATTCCAATAAGAACAAAGTGCTGCACCCTCAAAGGCAGATGTGGTCCTATGTAATCAACCTGCCACCAGATTGTTGATGGAACTCCCTGAGGAATGGTTCTATATCGTGGACCCAATATGGGCTTTTGCTACAGATAAATGAGACACTCAGCAGTGGAAGTACATTCTGCTGTACCCATGCACAGACCCCATCACTGTCATCATGTCCAATCTGTTCATGTGCCCTTTTGACAATGACAGGAGTGACATAGGAAATAAGAGGGCTAGTCTCAATCGTTCATGTCATGTTATTCAATTGATTGCTAAAATCTTTCTCTTCCGAGGTAACACTTTGATGAATGTTCACATTATCTTTTTTTTCCTGGAATTATTCAGAGAGCTCTATTCACATATCTCTTCCCACACCTCTTTGTCAACAGTTTTCCAAACATGTTCCTTCTAATTCCCTGACCATCTAGCTAAGCCATTAGCCACAGTTCATGAATCAGTACACAATCTCACCTTTGGCCATTTCTCCTTCCAGGCAGACTGAATAGTTAAGTGTACTGCTCAAAGTTCTGTCTATTTGAAGATGTCCCTTCACCACTGTCCTTCAAGTAGATCCCAGAAAGAGACCGCAGTGTTACTGCTGTCCAATTATGAGTGGTACATACATACCTTGCAGAGCTATCCATAAAGTTAGCACAAATTTTCTATTCCTCAGTCAATTTATCATAAGGAACTCTTCAGAAGGCCATCAGTGCCTTCTGGGAGAAGGCAGATATTGTGACAGGGATGGAGATCGTGGGCATTTAGGTCACTTCTGGATGCAGCTTACTTGTACCTCCAGGTCCTGCTATAGCCCGATCTCATATACCATTTCCATTTAACAATAGAGTTCTGCTGTGCACACACAACTTTATGACTTTGTGAGTCAGACAATACCCAGTTCATGATGGGCAGCACAGGTCCGATGGTGACTTGGTGGCCCATGGTGCAGCTTTTAGTCTCCAGTAAGACACAACTGTATTCAAAAGGGGGATAGTTGTCTGCAAAGGATGGCAGAATTTGACTCCAAAATCCCAAGGACCTATACTGTGATTCACCAATTGGGGCCTGCCAAAGACTCTACACTGTATTTCTATCAATGATTGACACTTCTACCACCATTGGGTCAGCTGGATCATGTGGCCCCAGTGAGAAAGAAGCTTACATAGTGGCCTGAATCTGTTGCAGAACCTTTTATTTTTATTGACTCCACCCAAATGGTTCGCTTTCCATGTCACTTGATAAATAAGTCAAATTAAAAAAACCAAATAAGTGATATGTTACCTCCAAAATCCAAAGAGACTCACTAGGCGTTGCGACCTCTGTTAGTTGTTGGTGGGGTCAGATACAATAATTTATCCTTCACTTTATTAGGAATATTTTAATATGCCCCACACCACTGGACCCTCTAGAAATTTTATTGAGGTGTAGGGTGCCTGTATTTTCATTGAGTTCATTTCACACCCCCTTGCACACAAATATTGTACCAATGAATTGATTCTTTGATACCTTCGTCTTAGTGGGTTCAATCAGGCTACTGTCCTCAATATAATAGACTAATATGACATTCTGCGGGAGACACAGGAAATCAAGTTCCCTTCAGACTAAATTATGGCAAAGAGTAAAGGGTTGATGTAACTCTGAGGGAGAGTTGTAAAAGTGTATTGTTGCCTCTTCCAGCTGAATTCAAACTGCTTCTGGTGGTGTTTTTTAACTGGTATTGGAAAAGGAAATTAGCCAGATAAATAGCTGCATACCAGGTACCTGAAAAAGTATTTATTTGCTCAATAAAACCACATCTAGAAAAGCAGCTTCAATTGGGAGTCACAACCAGCTTAAGTTTATGGTAACCCACCCTCATTCTGCAAGATTTATCTCTCTTTTTGTGCCAGCCAAGGAGATGAATTAAACAAGGATGTGGTAGGATTTACCATCCCTACACCCTTCAAATCTTTGATGGTGGCATTAATCTCTGCAATCTCTCCAGGAATGTGGTATTACTTTTGGTTTACTATTTTCTTGGGCAATACTAATGGACCACTTAGCTTTTCTATCATGCTATCCCTTATTTCACATTGCAGTGATCCAATGTGGGGGTTCTGCCAGTTACTAAGTATGCCTATTCCAATGGTGCATTCGGAATCTGGGGAAATAATGACAGGATGGGTTCAGTGGCACCCTGAGACATATATGAAACATATCTAAGCTAAAACTCCATTGATAACTTGAAATCATATGCTCTCACTCTGACTGGTGGGCCTTCAAAACAGTTTCTGTCTCCTGAAATTAGTATCCATTCAGAGCCATTGTCCAGTAATCCATGCAAAATTTGATCTTTTTTCTTTTTCTCAGTGAACAGTCACTCTTTTTGTGAACGACCACTGTTCCTTTTGAAGAAAGCAAAAGAAATACTAATATAAATATTTGGTGATGTAGCAGGGTCCTTCTTCAAATGACCCTGGTTTTCCCTTCTTTCAAGGGTTGTGGGTCTGTCAACTGGCTCGTCTGCTGATTGAGGGGTTGTGACTCTCTGTTCTGGTCATTTGAGTTTAACTCTTTACTTTAGCTAGCTTTTTGCCTGCATATATGACATAAGTATTTAGTAGATTTCTCATGCATTTCCATCCTCTGGACACCATGACTAATAGTCAGTGCCATAAGTCCACAAGAGCCAGTTGCTTTGATTACAATAGACAGCTTTCTGTGCATTATGATAATCATGTCCACTCAATCTCTGGTGATTCAGTGTTTATACCTGTCTCCTACCTCCACTGGGTCCAATTGTAGGTGAATGTCAGAGTTCATGTAGTGACATTCCCACTGTCAAACTTTGTCCATATAAGATAGCAACCACAGGTGTGTTCAAAGATGCTGGCACCCCTTCACAAACTTGTTCCTTAAATGTTATGTTGGACTGACTAGAGAAAAAAAATCAGTAACCATCATATATGTGTAGGACAAATGTTTATATAAAAATGTAATTGTTTTTCAAGAAAACATCCTTAACTCAGTCCAGCTCAAGACCATTAGTTCTATATTAATCCATTGGTCAAATAACTGTCCATAAATTCACCTTCAGATTCACATAGCACATGCAATGATACCAAAGACAGGAATATCACAGGTCAGTTGGTGGAAATTCTTGTGGATTTAGTGGCAGTGGAAGCATCTAAGCAGTGGAGCAGGCCTTTACATGGCTCTGGGTATTCTATGATTGACTCAACATCAGAAAAGTGAAGCAGAGATTGTCCAACTTCCAGGAAGAATGAGAAAATTCCCAGAATTTTCTGGCCTTGCCTCTGCAGCAGACCTGCATCTGTCACTGCTACAAATGTCTATCTTTCACATGCATATGAGGGGACTGAATATACTGAATATACTGAATGGCTTGAGTCCCCCTCAACATAGTACTCAAAGTTATATCCTTGCTGTTCAATATTCTAAAGATGTCTTTTGCAACTGATCTATTGATCTCTTGACTATTGCTTCAATGTCTATTGATCATGGATCCAAATAAGACAAAATGCTTGACAACTTCACCATTTCTCCATTTATCATAATGCAATCAATTTTTCCAGTTGTGATGATTTTGCTCTGCTTTACATTTATTTTTATTTCATAAGGAAAGCTAAAATTATTGATTTTCATCAGCACGTGCCTAAAGTTCTCCTCATTTTCAGCAAGCAATGCTGTTTCATCTCTATAGGTTGTCAATAACACCACTCCCCTCATCCCCCAAGGTTCATAGCACCTTCTTCTTCATATGATCCATTACTTGCTCAGGATACAGATTGACTAAGTATGGTTGACACAACTTGAAGCACAGCTATCTTGTTTTGAAATCATGCAACATTCCTTTGGTCAGTTCTACAACTAAATCTTAAGCCATGTAAAAGTTCCACATAAGCACAATGAAGTGTTATGGATTTTCCATTCTTCTCAATATTATCCATAGTTTGGTAGGATCAGGGGGGTCCTCAAACTACAGCTTGTGGGCCCCACACTGCCTGCCAAGGACATTTATCTGGCCTACTGGGTGTTTTTGCTGCTGCTGTCCTGCTTATCAATTGACTCATCCCTGACTCGCAGTGAATTTGTTCACAGTTAGTTTTGTTTCTTTGTTTTTAACTATAATCTGGACCTCCAATGGTCTGAGAGACAGTAAACTGGCCCGCTGCTTAAAAAGTTTGAGGACATCTGGTCCACACAGTCAATGTTTTCCCATTGTCTATAAAAAACAAGGGAATTATCTATGTTAAACCAAGATACATTTGTCATCAAGTATGCTATTCTTCATTCTATATCCTCTTTCATACCTGGCCTGAACTTCTTGCAGTTTCTTGTGAGTATATATTCCTGAAGCTTGTTGAATAATCTTCAGAAAAATTTTACTTACATAGGATATCCATGATATTCTACAGTTTTAGCATTCTTTTGGGTCACCTTTCCTTTGAATGGGTTTAAACATTGGTCTCTTACAATCAGTTGGCTAAGTAATTTATCTTCCAAATTAATCTGGCACAGGCAAGTATGTGTTTGCAAAGTTTAATCAGTTTATTGAAATATTTCAGTTGGTCTTCAAAGCCTCAGTGGGTATATCAACTCTTGGTGCCTCATTTTAGGCTAATACTTTCAGCGAACTTAAATGTCCTCGTTCAGCACCATTGATTCCTGCTCATATCTTACCCACTGCAGTTGTAGAATGACAAGTAACTCCTTTCGTTGCAATGACACTGTATGCTTTTCATCTTCTCTTGATGCTTTCTGCTCCATTCCGTAATTTTCCCATGTTATATTTCAATATCATAACTCAAGACTTGAGTTCTTTCTCTATTCTTTCAGTTTCAGATATGCTGTGTCCTCCCCCTTTGGTTGTCCAATTCTAGGTTTTTGATCATTTCATTATAATATTTTATTGCCTTCTTTAGCTTCTTTTAAACATTTTCTATTAATTTTCTTGAATTATTTATTTCTTTTATGTGCTTTAGCCACTGTATGATTAAGAATATCTTCTGACATCCAATTTATTCTCTTCTTTCTTTACTGTCTTTTTAATGACATTTTGCTTTATTCCTAAGTGATGTTCTTCAACCCTCCCATAACTCATCAGGTTTTCTCTCACTTGTGTCATACTCTTTACTCCATCAATTCTGTTCCTGAGATTATATAGAAATTGAAGTGCGATAGACTCAAGCTTTATCCTGAACTTATATATGAGCAATTTGTGGTCTCTCCAGTTAGTTACTGGCCTGGATTTATCTGTTAATATTGAACTTCTCCCTTGTCTCTTCCTACAGATGTAGTCCATTTGATTCCAATGTATTCCATCTTGAGATGTCCTTGTGTATAGTCTCCTTTTGTGTTGCAGAGAAAAGGGAGTTGCTAGAAACAAGTTGTTGGTTTTTGGAACATTCTATGTCTATGTCTTGGAAAAATCTTTGTCTCTAGATTCTTTCCTAATAGCAAGTCCATATTTTCCAAATAATGTTTCTTTCTCTGAGGAAACCTGGTGACATGGATGCTGTAATCTGCAAGGTCAGCAGTTGCAAACCACAGATAGCTCCAAGGGATAGAGATGGATTTTCTACTTCCATTAACAGTTGCACTCTGAAATTCACAAGGAAAGTCCTTCCCTGTCCTATAAATGCCCTAAACAGGCATTTTGATAGTGCGTTTTATCACTTTCAGATTGAAGTTGTTAGGCACCATTGAGACAGCTCCAACTCATAGCCACATGAGTACAAATAAGGAAACACTGCACTGTCCTGCACCATTCCCACAGTCGTTACTATGCCTGAGGGCATGGATACAGTCATTGTGTCATTCATACTGTGGAGGGACTTCCTCTCTTTCTCTGTATTTCTACTTTACCAAACATGACGTCCTTCTTGAGACACTGATCTTCCCTGAAAATATGTGCTAAGTATGTAAGGTGAAGTGTTGCCATCCTTGCCTTTAAGGAGCATTCTGATGTGATACAGACCAGTTTGTCCTTTTAGCAGTCTATGTGTGTTAGCCTTGGTAGGCTTGAGAAACAAATCCATAGACACTCATATGCATAGAAGAAAGAGCTTTATATAAAAGACCAATTAAGTATTGAAAAAACATCACAACCCAGTCTAGAACAAGTCCATAAGTCTGATATTAGCCAAATATCTGGCAGTAATATATAACATTTTATTCAGACTCACAAAACACAACCAATCACCCTGAATGTGGGAAGAACACAGGTTAGTAAGTGGGAGTATCATGTATCCAGTGGTGTTATAAGCATCTCAGCACTGGCAGGGTTTCCACATGTTTCCTTCAGCTCTGAAACTCTGACTGCCTTAGGATAGCTTCATGTGGCTTCATCTCACAAATGTCTTGTAGGGAGTGAGTCTTTTCAGTATAGTCTCCATGGGAGTGAAAAGAGAGAGTCTCCCACCTCCCAGGAGGAAATACAGACGTTCTCAGAACCCTCAGAATGCCATATTCACACAGAAGTCTCAGTGGCTATATCCTGATTGAGAGGATAGACTCCACCCCTTCACTCTTAATCCTCAAATTGACACCAGATTATGTAACTACCATACTATGGTATTTTCGATATTCTTCTCCAGTTCCATAGTTCAAATCTACTCATGCTTCTATGGTATTCCTTATTCAATAATCAATTTTCACATGTCTATGATCCAATAAAGAATTCTGTGACTTGGATCAGACTCATCTTAGTCTTTGATCTTCAATATTCTGAAGAAGTCTTGTGCATCATATTTCACTAATACAACATGACTAATGATCTCTTGACAGCTGCTTCCATTACCATTAATTATGGATCCAAAATCCTTGACAACTTCAACATTGTCTCCATTTATCATGGTGTTACCTGTTAGCCCAGTGGTAAGGATTTTGGTATTCTTCACATTGAGTTGTAATCCATTTGGAAGAATACTGTGGCAGTCATGTGCTTATGTTAATTTTATAATTGGAGTAGGGGTGGAGTCTGGCCTGTTAATCTGGAGATAGCCATTGAGTAGCCGATGAGGCCTCTGTGTGGGCATGGCTTTCTCCTGAGACTTCTGGGAAATCTCGCGGTATTTCCCTAGTGAAGATGAGAAGCTATCTCCCCAGTTGTTGGGAGTTAGTCTCAGAGACGATTAATCACAGACAAGACAAGATGGCAGCATTTGAGAATGTGGAGGAGCCGGCAGAGAGAAGACACAGCTTTGCCCTGATGGAGCCAGACCTCTGAAGCTTGGGTGGCCAGATGGAGACCTCTGCCAATGATAAGTTGCTTCTGCTGTTGAGCCCTGGAGACGAGGTGCCCTGCCAGTACCAGGATTCTGCACCCACTGACCTGTGACTTTGTGCGTCGGAAGAAGACTTTATACACTGATTTTGGGCATATTGGTTAATACCAGACTTAGGACTTTGAACTGGACTAGGCTGGGATGCTTTCTCCATGTTCCATTCCTTTTGTTTTGTTTTTTTGTTTTTTGGGGGGGCATCACTGCCATAAGGTGGTGGTAGTAGGAGGCCCAGCCTTTGCTCCGTGGAGCTGGAATCGAACCTCCATCCCAGTCGGCCGCAGTCTCGTGCACAACCACTACGCCACCGGGGCTCAGCCCGTTCCATTCCTTTTGTATATAAACCTTTTCCTTATACCTATATGTGTGTCTCTGAATTTTTTTTCCTCTAGTCTACCCAGTCTAACTCAAATACTAATCCTTTATATTCATCAGGAAGTGCTTCAATTCCTCCTCACTGTCAACAATGCATGTTGTGCCATTTGCATATTGCAAATTGTTAATGTTTTCATCCAAACCTAGTGCCACACCATTCTTCATATAATCTAGTTTCTCTGACGATTTGTTCAATATACACAGATTGAAGAAGTATGGTGAGAAGATACAATCCTGTCACACATCTTTCCTAATAATAAACCCTGCAGTACCCCACTTTTCTGTTTTCAAAACTGCTTCTTGATGAATATACATGCTATGAATTAGTTACAGTGATATCCTGAAAATCCCATTCATCTCATGGAATTTGTTTTCATGATCAATGAAACAAGTAAACAGTTTTCTGATATTATCTGCTTTGACCAATATCCATCTGATATCAGAGATAACCCTTGTTCTATGTCCTCTTCTAAATCTGGTTTGAACTTCTGCTCATTCCATATGAATGTATCGCTACAACCAGTATTGGATGATTTTAAAGAAAATATTACATGCCTGAGATATCACTGACATTGCTCTATAGTGTGAGGATTCTGTCAGGTCACCTTTCTTTGGAATGACAACAAATATGAATCACTTCCAATCAAGTGATTAAGTAGCTATCTTCCAAATTTCCTGGCACAGACAAATGTTTCAATCTAGTACTTCTTCAGCCTTTTGAAACATTTCAATAGCGATTTCATGAATACCTGGAGCCTTGTTTTTGGCAAATGCGTTCAATGTTGTTTGAACTTTTTCCTTTAGCTCCATTGGTTCTTGTCCATATGCTACCTCTTGAAATTGTGGAATGTTGACTTTTTCTTTCTGGTACAATTAATCTGTCTATACTTTCCATTTTCTCTTGGTGGTTCCTGCATCATTCAATAACTTGCCTACAGAATCTTTCAAACTCACAACTCAAGGCGTGGATTTATTGAGTTTTTTTTTTTTTCACTTTTGGATATCCTGACTGTATTCTTCCCTTTTGGTTTTCTAATTCTTTGCCCTTACACATTTCCTTTTCATAGTTGGCATTGTTTCTGGAACTGCCCTTGAAATATTCTGTTCAGCTCTTCATTCTGTTCAGACTTTATTCTTTCTTCCATTTGCTTTAGCTGCTCTACAATTTAGAACAAGTTTCAGAAACTCTTCTGGCATTCACTTTTATCTTTTCCTTCCTGTCTTCTTAATAACATTTTGCTTTCTTCATTGATGATGGTCTTGCTTTCTTCCCATAGTTCATTAGGTTTTCTGTCATTATTGTTCAATGTGTCACATCTGTTCTTGAGTTTGTCTCAAAATTCAGGTGGTATAGACTCAGAGTTGTATTTTGACTCTTGTGAATTTGTTTTACTTTTCCTCAGCTTTGATATCAAAATTATGTATGAGCAATTGATACTCTACTCTATAGTTGGCCCTGGGCGGGTTTCAGCTGCTTGTATTGAGTTTCTGCATTGTGTCTTCCCACAAATGTAGTCAATCTGATTTCTGTGTATTCTATCTGGGGTACTACATGTATACATTCGCTTTTGTATTGTTGACAAAATGATATTTGTTATGAAAAGTCTTGGTTATGTAAACTTTTTGTTTGTTTGGTTGGTTGGTTTTTGTTTTGTTTTTTGGGGGGGCATCATTGCCCTCTGGTCATCGTGGGAGCTACCCAGTGCTGCTCCTGAGAGCCGCTGCTGGATTTGAACCACCAAGTCAGCGGGCTGCAGTTCCACGTTCAATCACTTATGCCACCAGGGCTCATCCCGGTTATGTAAACTTTTGTTATGCTATCTATAGTTCATTTCCATCATAAAGTCCATATTTTCCAATCACTATTCTTTCCCCTTTATTTCCAACATTTGAATTTAAATTACCTATGACTACTAATGCATCTTGATGCATGTCTGATCAATTTCCAACAGAAGTTGTTGATAGAATTCCTCAATTTCTTAATTACTAGGCTTTGTGGTTGGTATATAAAATAGAATAATAGTTGTATTGATTGGATTTGCTTGAAGGCAAATAAATATAATCCAATCACAGATAGCATTTTTCATAGCTGCATTATTACCAGAGTAGTAAATTATGATTTTCAGATCCAAACTGTCTAATACCAGTTCATTTCAGCTCATTACTGCCCAGAATATTGATCCTCAGGAGTTCTATTTCATTTGTGACATCATATCCAAAATTCCTAAATTCCTACTTTTCACATTCAAGTGACAATCATTAGAAGATTTTGCAGCTGCTTTTCCTCACTGTCAGTCACACCCCATCAGCAAATGAAGATTGTTAATATTTCCACTCCCCCAGATATAACCTGACTCAAATCACGAGGGTCAACTCCCCTCCAAAAAAATCATCCTCTTTAGTCAGATTTTGAGTTACCGCGAACCTGAGGGACTCATCCTTCCACAGTGTTCTGAGAATTGTTTGCTTCTTTTGTTTTGATGGTCAGTATTTAATCAGGTTTCTAAACCATGCAAAGCCAAGGCAAAATTTTCCAGGAGTTTCTTCCTATGAAGTGGGCAGCTGAGTCGTTCCTTGTCTGTTATTCATCTGTAAGATCAGCTGAAACATGTTCCCTTTTGGTGAACCTACTGGCATTTGAAATGCCAGTGTCATAGGTTCCAGCATCACAGCAACACAAAGACACTGCATTACGACAAATGAACAGACAAGTGAATGATTTTGTCTTTTTTAAAGTATTTGGTGTTCAGTCTCTGTCTTTATATTTCATGTCTTTCTATTATTAATTTCCAGTTTTAAAGACCTGTGATCTGAAAAATTGGCTTGTTGCATCTCAATGTGTTTGAATTTGTGAAAGCAGGATTTGTGGCTTAATATGTGGTCTATTTTTCAAGAATTCATAGTTTGCTTTTGATAAGAATCCACCCTTTCTTGTTTGGAGTGTCCTTTATAGCTCTAGGAGGTCAATCGGGTTGGTTATTGTTGTTCAGCTCATCTATTTCATTATTAAATGTCTTTCCTGGAGAGTGGTATAGTGAACTGTCCTATTATTATTGTTGGACATTTGATCTTGCTCTTCAACTCCATGTGAATATGGTTGATGAATTTCGAGGGCTTTTTTGTGAGTGATGATGTTAAAGATGGTTGTATATGTCCGGTATATTGATCCGTTAGTTATTTTGTAGTGTTCATTCTTATCTTTCATTATGTGATTTGCTTTCAAGTCTACTTTATTAGAGATTAATATTGCCATTACTACTTTTTATGGTTGCCATTGTGTATGCTCATTAAAAGGAAAGTAGATGTTCATGTCTCCTATGTGTTTGTAGAGATTTTATTTTATCTGTCCCAAATATATGAATTTGAGTCTTGAAATTCCAATGCTCTCTACATCAAGCTTTACCCTTCCATGCAGAAAGATAATGTTCATGTGTCATCAGCAACAGGTAGTACAGATATAATGTCAAGGTTGTGTGGGAAAACTTACAAGAGAAGATGGAGAGTGCATGCAGTGTTCCAAAGGCCTAGGGTAGGCATAATTTTTATTCAAGTATAACATTCTGAAGGAGCATGGACACTACATACATGATGCTCTCTATATTATTAGTGAAAGGGGACAGGTAACATCTATGGCAATACTTTAATGGTGTGCAGCAACAAACTCACACTGAACGATAGAAGTCAGTTAAGCTTATAGATAACCAATTTGTCTTTAGTACATTCATGGTTAACTAACTATATGAGCCATGGTGAAAATAGTTATACTACAGAATATGCAAAATAGTACAAAGCAGGAATCCAAAATTGTATTTGTGTGTGTGCATTGGAGCTATGAATATTTATTTAAATATGGAAAATATTTTTTGCAATGAAAACTAGTCTTATTTCTGAAACCAAACCCACTGTCAATGAGTTAATTCAAATTTCTGTAGGGTTTCCAAGAGTATGAGGCTTTGCGGGTGAAGGTCAGCTCATTTTTTTCCCACAGAGTGTTTGGTAGATTTTCACTGCTGCCTTGTGGTGCTTTAAAAGACAGCACTTTACATGACACTGCCAATAAGACTCCTAAAAGATACTATAGACATCACAAATCAGAAAAATAACATAGCATTTGCATTAATAAAATAGACTCTCTACAAATTGGAAGAGCACTTTGGGGAACTACATATATTAAAATAATTTACTCTTGAGAATATAATCAACCCAGAGGAATGAGATTTGTTCGTACGCATGTGTTTAGCCAAATTTGTATGTAAGTTGAAACGGACATGTATGCTTTTTATTTAACCTTAATTTTATGGAACAGGGGAATAAAGCATTTTTGCTTATTTTGAAAGTGCATGTATGGTAAGTGACAGTGATAAAGGATTTTGACGGGATCAGGATTGCTCCATGGGCCATGCATTGCACTGATAATTCCAGAGTCAGCAATTAGAACCCACCAGCTCACCCGAGGAAGGGTCAGTGTCTGAGATTTCTTTGGATAGAGAGCTTTGTTCAATCATTTCGAAGTAAGGGATGATTTTGATAATATTACAGGTCAAATAAGGGTTGTCTCTACCACTTGTCTTTAAGCTTGTTTTGCTGTTTGGCATTTTGTTTATTGCTGTCATACTGACAGCTATGCCAAGAGTACTTTAAATATCAATAAAGTTTTCAAAGTGGACATGTTTCAGAGAAACTGTCAGACTATGAACAGAGTATGAAGAAGAAATTGGTTTTCCACTTCTGAGAGATTAGCCATTGAAAACCTTATGAATAGAGGCAGAGTTTTGTCAAATATCATGCTAGAAGATGAGTTCCTCAGTTTGGAAGGTATTGAAAACACAGCTGGAGAGAGCTTCCTTGCCAAAACAGAGTTGTCCATATGATGTGGGTGGAGTAAATATTTCAGGACAATCATTTGCTTTTGTGGCATAATGCAAAATTGGAAGAAAGAACTGAAAATATCCATTGGTAATTAAAATCAGGAATGTATAAAATAGGGATCGAAGAAATGTGGAATTCATCAGGAATGAAACTGAAAATGTAAAAATTATATTTTACGCATTAGTGAGCTAAAATTAACAGTCATGGGCCATTTTGAATCAGGCAATTATATAAGTTGCCATGCAAAGAATGATAGGTTAAAGAGGAATGACATACCATTCATCATGAATAGGATATTTTAATATGTCTCTTGAAGTACAATGTTATCTGTGATAGGATAGCATCTATATGCCCACAAATAAATCTACTTAACACAATTATCAAATAAAGCTAGTGCTTAAAGATGAAGAATTCTATGAACTTTTTCAGTTTGATATTAGCCAGACATGAAATCAAAATTCATGATAAATTAATGGTGATTGGAATATGAAACTTGGAAAAAGTTAGAAAAAGCAATAATCAGAAAATATAGCCTTGTTGATAGATGCAAAACTAGAGATTGTGACAGAATTTTGCAGAACCAATAACTTCTTCATTTTTAATAGCACAAATGGTGACCAAAACATAGGCCTCACCAAATGAACTATTTCATAATCAAATTGATCACATCGGTGAGAAGAGATGAGCAGCTCAATAGAACCAGACATGTACAACAGTTAAAATTGAACAAAGTCAAAACAAATTTAAGAAAACCAAATTACCACTTTGAGAATATTACTGATGAATAATGAGAATGTCTTAGGTATATATTTGATACATTGAACACTAATGTGAGGTTATCTGGCAGCTTTGTGATGACATAAGCAATTTCATAAAGGAAGAAAGCAAAAGGTAATTAGAAATACTGGAAATAAAGATTAAAGTAGATATCAGAAGAGACTCTGAAACTTGCTTTTCATCATAGAGTAGCTAAGGAAAATGGAGTCAATGATGAAGTAAAAAAGCTAAGCAGAACATTTTGAAATGTCCTTTGAGAAGACAAAGTAAAGTACTATAATGATAGAGGCTGAGAGTTGAAGTTCGATAATTAAAAAGGAGGAACAGAGATAACATGCCTTATGGTCAAATAATTGAAGAGAAAAAATTCAAGCCTTCAGATACAACACCGAATTAATCTATGTGCAAAACATTGATTAATACTGGATGCATCAGAAGATGATGAAATGAATACAGTGTCACTGTGCCAAAAAGAACTGGCCAATTATTATATAACCATTTCTAATGGTAGCATGTGATTAAGAATCAATGCATTCAACAGTGATTAGAGTAATAAATCAGCTGGGACCATCCAGAAGTTCAAGTCAAATTCGGAAGAGGACATGCATGAGGGATATCATTACTAGGGCCAGTTGGATCTTTGCTGAAATCAGAGAATACCAGAAGCATTTATTGTGCATGTTCTAACAAACTATAGATAATCTTCAGAAGAATAGGAATTGTAGATTGATTTATTGTGCTTATATTAAGCTTGTGCATGGAGCAACTGATAATTGTTTTAACTGAAAAAGGATACACTGTGTGGTTTTCAAAAAAAAAGAAAAGTGTGTCTGGATTAATCCACCTTATTTAATCAATCTGTATATATTGAGCAGATAATGTGTGACTATGGACTATGTGAAGGAAAATGTATCAACAGGACAGAAGAAAATGTCATTAACAACCTTTGTCTCATTAAGAAAATTTCAAATGCAGATGACCAACCTTGCTTGCTGAAAGTGAGGTGGACATAAACCACTTGCTGATGAAACTCAGGGGTGCCAGGCTTTAGTATAGATTATGATTTAATGTAAAAGAAACAAAAAATTCTTACTACTAAACCTCAAATCCTCACAACTGAACCATTTTGATAAAAGAAGAAAAGATAGGAATTTTCAAAAATTTCATCACTCAAGCTATGTTCTTGGAAATAGCAATCAGGTGGTCAAAAGACAGTATTGCATTAAGTAAATGTGGTGAGCCAACTTTATTGTGGGCTCTTACGGCTCTTACAATCCATTTTTAAATTGTATCAAGCACATTTGTGTATATATTGCCACAATTATTTTATAAGCCTTTGCTTTCTATTTGGCCCTTGGTGTCAGCTCTTCTTTTTTCCCCTCCCTCCCACCCTCATGACTTCTTGACAAATTATAAATTACTATTATTTTCATATCTTAACACCAACCGCTATCTCCATTCCCCACAGTTTCTGTTCTTAATCACCTTTGGGTGTGGGCTGTTAGGGGTGGTTATATGTTGATTGTTACGATTGGTTCCCTTTTCCTCCCCTCCTTTCCAAGCTTCCCCCTATCCTCCTGGTATTCCTACTCCCAGGGTTCCTTCAGGTTTATCTAACCTGAAGTCTATGCATATGTTGTGAGCTCTTATTCATAGTGGTGTACATGCTCCATTCTAGCCCAAAGTTAACAACAGGACTGTGCGTGTGTGGGGAGGGGGGTGGAGGGTAAGAAAGCCTCAAGGAACCAGAGGAATATTACGTGATTCATTCGTAGTATACTGTACCCTGGTTAACTGTTTCCTACCTTGGGACCCTTCTGAAAGAGGATTCATCATTAGTATAGATTATGACTTAATGTAAAAAAAATGGGTTTTGGGGCACAGTACTAACCCCTCCACATTCTCAGGAATATGCTTTTTGTTTGTCTGTTTGTTTGTTTGTTTTGAGTCTTCTGACACCTGTTACCTGATTCCATCGACAATTCATGATTATACAGGCTGGTGTGCCACTTCCATGTGAGCTTGTTGCTTCTCTGCTAGATGATCACTTGTTTAACTTCAAGCCATGATTCCTTTTGAAAAATGGAACAGCAAATATGTCAAATTAAAAACTAATGTGTACATGCTATAGACCATGTTTTTTTTGTTTACCTAAACCATGTGTTTTTTAATCACCCATGTTCATGTGAAATTTGGACAAGGAACAACGAAGAAAATAGCTGATGCTTCTGAATTAGGATGCTGGCGAAAAATAGTGAAAGTCCAGAAGAACAACCAGAGCTGTCTTAGAAGAAATACAGCCAGAATGTTCCTTAGACAGGAGGATAGTGAGTCTTCATAATTTGACCATATTATCAGAAAAGACAAGTTCCTCAAATAGGATATCATATTTGAATAAGTGGAGAAGAAGCACAAAAGAGATCTTCAGTGAGATGCTTCATCAGTTCTTGTTAAAGCCTCATTCTCTGAGGATAGAAGATAATATTAGCACTTTAAGCAAACATGAAAGAATTTCTACTACAAGCCAGCCACTTTGCTAAGCACTTTCCATCTATTAAGTCATTTGATGTCTAATGTAATAGTTGGTACAGTTATTATCAACATTTTTATAGATAAAGTAATTGAAGTCTAGAAAATGTCAAGCAACTTACTTGAAGAGCTACCTTTTAAGATGCCATGACTAAACTCCATCAAGCATGACTTCCTGGTCAATTACTTGCTCAAAATATGACTCCCAAAATGTGGGTTGTGGATTGTAGAGAGAAAATGTCATTTTAGAGAAAAGTTGAAAATGTTGGCACAAAAGTCAGTGTATTTAAAAGTCAAATAATATGTTTCACTTGTATCCCTGCTACAATTTTCAAATATACATCTTTATTGTTTAGATAATCATGCAGTATTTATTAATTTATATTAATATTTATCATTACATTAGTTATCAAATACTTATTATATTCTTTAGTTGTCAGATGTTATATCATGTCCTAAGCATTTAGAAGTGGAGTAGAAGGATTTTCTTCTTGATTCAAAATATCTTCCTTATTAACAAATGCTTTAAAAGACAATACTATTATATGAAGTAAACAAAACTTGTGACATTATAAAGAGCACCCCGGTGAAGGAATGTTTGGAAAACCCTGCACTGGATGAGTGCCTTTTGCCTATACTGCATTTTACCCAGAGATCAGTTCTTCCTCTACCCACTTTATCTCATCCTTGCAGCTCCTTCTATAGCTTCCTGACTGGTCCATAGGCCAGTCTTTCCCCTTGATTCCAAACCACACTGCATGTAAATCTAGACTCTCCTCTATAATTCTCTGTCTTGGTAAAAGTATTTTCCTCTGCTTAAGGATGGTGAAGTCTGACCAACAGAATACCCATCTAAGAATCATTGTGCGCTCATCCCTCAAGGTTTTGATGTTAGGCTGTATCAATGAACCATATACATGTCACCTCAGTGTTGAGTATTTAGTTACTTCTCTTTCCCATTTCTCTTCATCACCGTCCTCAACCTCCATTGCGCGCGCGCACACACACACACACACACCCACACACACACCCACACACACACACACCATAACCTGGCAGTTTCCACCAAGTCAATTCCAACCCATGGTAATCCATATGTGGTAGTGAAAAGAGCTCCTGCATTGGAGTGCATTCTGCATCCATCATATTTTCCTAACAGGTCACTTCCACTTGTCCTACTCCTGTGTCCATAATCAGGCCTTCTCTCAAGTGATTCTCAATGGATTCAAACTGCCAACCTTTCAGTTAGTAATTTTGAGATCTAACCATTTGTATCACCCATAGAGGCATTCTCTCTCACACATATGCACAAAATAATAAAATAAAAGTGCTCCCATATTGAAAATGATTCCTTGATCATTTTGCATACTGTAGGTACAGAAAAAAAATCCCAAATAACCCAAAGATAAGTGTAAACTGTAAAAATAGCCTATGTCAGTCTCTGACTTAGCATCATTTTCTAATCTACATGTACTTTTTCTTCTTTTTTTAATAGTCATTTTTGGGGGCTCTTGCTACTTTTGTAGCAGTCCACACATCAATTGTATCAAACACACTTGTACATGTATGTTGCCATAATCATTTTCAAAGCATTTTCTATCTGTAAAAATGTTGTAGATTAAGTATCATATAATCAGATCAAGATAAATTACCTGGTTGTTGCTCCTCTGCTTACACACTTTTGGAAATCAATTTGTATTTAACCTGAGAAAACTGCTTTTTGAAATCTTAATGAGAATCCTGCTTAAGAATGTTAATTTGAGTATGTGGCTCATTCTCTGCTCAAAGCAGGAGAGGTTCCTTTGTATGAGTGTAGTCAGAACCTGCAGAGGGATTTTTTCTTTATGTCTCCTCAGAGGCTGTTTCTTAACATGGAAAGCTTATATTATGACTTTTAAAAGCATGAGCAATGTCTTTCTCCTCACGGTATGGAAAATGTCAAAGCAATCCCATGCAATTTGGGTTCCAGTTTCTCAGGTAGCTCTGCCAATGTGGGAACTTGTCCAACAGTGTAGTGATGAACTCTAAGGAACTCATGGGCGAGTCCAAGGGCACCACATCTCTGATCATCCACTTCAGGACAGCCCATCCATCTGCTCATTGTAGAAATGTAACTGGTACATGGTTACTTCCTGCACAGCCTCCTGCTTATCACACCACATGCTTGTCCTCCACAGTTTCATTAATGAAAGAAGGATAATTAGGAGGTCTCCATTAGATTTCAAAGCGAACATCTGGTATGAAGCATTTGAACATGTTTTTCCTCTTTTTCTTTTTCCCTTGGCTTCCATGGGGAACCTCATATTCAATACCAAGATGGGGGTATAATTGAGACCTCCCCTGCTGACAGTGGAACTGCCTTTCATTGCAAAAGTACAAATAATTACTTGTTAAACAGCAGGTGGCTGCTTCAAAAAAATTCAAATAAGTGTTCTAAGGTATTTTTAGACATCCTCTGCTCCAGGCCTTTCTCATTTGAGTGGACACTCTTCAAAGAATGAGTTAGCATAATGACTACTCTGACAGCTGTTTTGTATGGATGCCTTCACCTTAATTTCTCCTCTTTTTCCCCACTTGTTGCAAATTGATTTTGTTCTTTTATAAGTTGTGTAGATGGGAGTTGCATAGAACCCAGTGTTTTTATTTACACAATTCTTCCATGCAAGATCCCCAAAGTGAACTTGGCAACTCACTTGCTCGTTTTCATCAGGCAAAGTAGAACAGAGGATCCCAGAGTTCTGTTTTTAAAGAGCAAAGAACAGAGTTTAGAATTCAGTGCATTCTGTTGGATATAAGTATGATGGCAAAGTCCAATGAGTCTCAAAATTCTGATTTTACTACTCATTGTACTTTGACCTATTTGTCTTTTACTGTTCTATTTTTTAAAAATCATTGCATATGGGTCCTAAAGAAAACAACTTTTATAAGGGTAGAGTGGTGGAATTTAATAAACAGAAAGAAACCTGATCCAGCTGATTTAAGCTTAATACAATTTATTTTAAGGACATTGGCAACCCATCAAGCAATGTGGGGGTCAAGAGAAAAAGGCAGACATATATACAGGAATCAATATGTCTTCTGTTCTTCAACATTCTAAGTCCACAGAGAGAGGAGTCAATTGTGCAAATTTAAGGTTTACGACCTCCACCAGAAGGCTGAACCTTGATTTCAGCAGAACAAACATCAAGAATGCATTCATTTGATGTATGTATTAATCTCAATTAATCATAATAATAGACATAATAATAAGAAAGTCCTTAAATTAGCTGCTTTTCTCAAAAAGACTTCCTGATATCAATCACTAAATACAATAATGACTTGAGTGGATGGACCGTTTTTATATTCTCTTAGGTGTGACACATAGCTAGTACCATTCAAGATGCATAGAAGTGAATTTCAAATGTATTTAATGAATGGATGTCTTAGGACTCATTACTTAATTATTTCCTAGATCAAAGTTTATTTTATTTTATAAATCAGCCATCTCAATTCACTAATATACGAGGTATAACTTCCCAAAAGGAAATCAGAATAATTTTAGGAGGAAACTCTGATAGTATAGTTTACACATTGGACAAGGGGTAGTCTGAACTCACCAGCTGCTCTTCTGAAAAAAGGTGAGGTTTCCTGCTCCTGTAAACATTTCTAGCTTCAAAAACCCAAAGGGGCAGCTTATTCTGTTAAATAGATATGAAGAGTCAGAATCTGGCTCATGGCAGTGCTGTTTTTGTAGTAATAGCAGTGGTAGTAAGGGAATGTTAAGGAGTCCTGCCTCCTAGCTCCCCAAATGTTCACCCACCAACCCAAAGTTCTCCAGTCAACTCCAATTCGTTGTGGTTTCACGTGACAAAGTAGAACTACTTCATAAGGTTTTGAAGACTGTAAATTATTATGGAAACAGACTGTCCATTTTTCTCCTATGGAGTAGCTGAATTTAAAATCCAAACTTTGGGGCCAGTAGTCTAGTTCTTAACCAGTGATTACCAACACTCCTTGTCCACCCGCTATTTATACAATGGATTATTTGCGTTCACAACACTTTATTTCCTAGACTGTCTTATATAGGCTATATTCCTCAAGTTATAGATTGATAGGGGTTCCTAGATAAAAGAGCTACTGGAAGGGTAGGGGAGTTTAATATTTTATCCTGTAATTCTTCTCTAAAAAAATTAATAACGCATAATAGCATCTTAAAGACTCCAGGAAGGAACATTGGTGATTCAGTGATAAAATTTTCACCTTCCATTTGGGAACGCCAAATTCAATTTCCAGCAAGAGATTAAATGCATAACCATCACCTTTTTGTAAATGAAGGCTTGTGTGCTGCAGTGATTCTTTGTTGCTGTTTTCCGTCACTTTTTAAAATAAAATTGGGACCTCTTATAGCTCATGTAATAATCCATCAATCAATTATATCAAGTATAATTTTACATGTATCCCATCATCATTTTCTGTGTTTTTTAAAGTGTAAATGTAATTTTAATGTAGAATGTAGAAAAATGTTTTGAAATATTATTCAATTCACAGGAATATTTCTTTTTCTTTTAAAAGTCAGTTAGATAGAGGTGACTTTTAAAATATCTTTTCCTTTCCACATGTTTATTAATTTCTATTTTCTCTTAAAATATCTATCTTTTATTTATTAACAATAATGTTACTATTATTAAAAACTATATCATGGAAATGTTAGACTTATGCTAATGGCTAATACAATTTCTGTTAACAATAAAGAAACAACACAGGATTTATAAGAAATTTTAACTAATATTGAGAATGATGTTCATCAAGCTAATAATTATTTGTAATTGCAATTTTATCCCATTATATAGATATCTTATTTATAATTTAAAAAATTGATTACTATAGCCAACATACATTGAGCATTTATGCAACTAATGCTCTTATAACTTTCAAAGTCACATACTTTGTCATGAAGTGAAAAAACGGATTTTTCCCATGTAATGGAAACTTATAGAAGTACATCTTCTCTAAGATGCTGGATGTTTGCAGATGAAATTCTGTCTCATTTGTGCAATCTTGCCTGAGTTTCTTAGATTCATATTATCAACTTGTGGTTTTGGTGCTAGCAAGTTGGTTTAGATTCACAGCAACACTATGTTTGCACAACAGACTGAAACACTGACTAGCACAAAGGCATCCTCACAACTGTTCCGATGCCTGAGCCCACTGACACATCCATGCTGTTATCATTTTCAATACATTTTCTTTTGGCTTGAGATCTTGGTAAAAGCTCCACTTTTTCCCCCTTTCCCACTCTTCCTGTCTTGTGAGTGCTTCATGAATTATTTATTATTGTTATTTTAATTTCTTACACCATCCGGTCTCCCTTCACCCACATTACTGCTATTCACCCCCTTCTTGGGGGGTGGAGCACATGTTATATTCATCATTGTGATTGGTTCCCCCTTTCTCAGCCTTCATTTCACCGTCCTTCCCCAATACTCCACTTGCAGCTACTCTCACTATTGTTCCTGAGAGATTTATATGTCTTGGAGTCCATGTGTCAAAAGGTCTTATATGTACCAATGAATGAACTTTGGTCCTGCAGGATTTGTCAGGTAGAACTGAGGTCATGGTAGTGGAGGAGAAGAAACATCCAAGAACTAAAGGAATGTTGTGTGTTTTATCAGTGCTAGCTTGTCACCTGACTGACTTGTCCCTTCCTTGTGGCCCTCGTGTGCAGGGATGTTCAATTATCTACAGATGGACATTAGGTCTCCATTCAAATCCCTCTGAGTTAGTCTGAGTTGACTAGAGTAGCAAATTTAGTGGGACTCATATCTGTATAGGACATAACTTTATATCAAAGAGTAATTGCATATTAAAAAACATCCCAGCCCCATCCAAAACAAGTCCATAAGTCCTATATTAGTCCATATGTGTGATATCAGTCTGTCCATTTTTCTTCAGATACATGTAATGCATACAGTAGCTTCAAGTGCAGGAAAATCCCAGGCCAGAAGGTTGAAAGTCTTGTGGGTCCAGTGGTGGTAGCAGCATCTTAGTGCTGACATGGGTCTCCACGTGGCTTCCCCATGTCCAAGACTCTGGCTGCCATCAGCATAGCTCCATGTGGCTTGTCAACAGCAAGATGAAGAAAAAAAAAAAAGAAGAGGAGGGGGAAAAGCCTACAAAGAGTTCCAAGTTTGTGTGCTGATCTTTATGAATACTTTTCAATCTGGTCTTATGAGGAGCCAAGACCAAAAGTCTATTTTCATAATCGCTTGAGGACTTCATTTCCTTGCTCCCCATTCTGCTCTCTTGCACTCCCTTTGCATTCTGCTCTGCTGGAGGAGATCCAATCAGGCAAACTTTCTGGATGGTGTCACCAGGGCTGGCCCTGTGGCACTGTGGGTTAGTGAAGGAAGCCCATGTCTCATGGTCAGACGAGCCCAATGGCCCTGTCTATGTATTGGCTGCTATGAACAGGGTTGCCATCCTCAGGGCTTGGTGGGCCAGGTTGATTCTCTCTCTCTCTCTCTCTCTCTCTCTTTCTCTCTGTCTTCCTTTTAACTTGCTCTCATGTTGCTGGACAGAACTACACACTCCCTGAGCTATATCTTTAGTGCAATCCTCTATAGTATCTTTTTCTGGGGAGGGGTTCAGCATAGCTTGGCTTTGGTCTGGCCCTGCAGTCATCTCTCTTCTCTGCCAGTATGATATTCTCAAGGTCTTGTCCCTCCCACCATTTCCTGTGTAGACATGAATAATAACCTCCCTATTGGTGGATTAATGCCCTGTTCCTCCACCACCCTTGCCTTCCCCACCACCCCCCCCCACTGCTTTTTATTTGGTTGCTGTGTTACATAATCTGTTGTCAATTTGATAGTATAAAGAGTAAAGAGGTGGAGGTTGTCTGCCAGTCAGCTCTCAGTTTCACGATCTTATTTGGAGGCACTAGTGATAAATAACTTTCTAGAAGCAGGGCACATGCTCACTCCCTGTGAAACATTGCTGATGGCAGACTTGGTAGAACTCTACTGATACAGCCAGACCTCTTGAGCCAGAAGAGTCACCTGGAAACCCCTGACAGTGCTGAGATGCTTACACATCCACTAAATCCACAAGAATTTCCAACCACTGGCCTGTGATCTTCCTGCACTTGGTATCATTGTATATGTTTCATGAGTCTGAAGAGAAATTTATAGATTGGTATCAGACATATGGTCTAATATAGGACTTATGAACTTGATCTGAACTTAGTGGGATGTTTTCTGAATACACAATTGCTCTTTTACATAAAACTCTTTCTATATACCTATGAGTCTCTATGCTAAAGTGACCAGACAGACATCCCACTTTTTAACAATTTAACAACATCCTGTGGCATTTTAAAATTAAAATAAATATATTACAATACTATTTTGCATTCTATGAAAATTTTTGTTGCTCCATATAGACCCAATTTTTCATCAAGAACCCACCCCTACCCTCTGGTCAATGGTATCCCACTTAAAACCTGGTCACTTTAGTATGCATTTCGTTTCTCTAAATCTTATTTGGACTAACACTGATGCCATATGCAAGACTGGATTGGATCAGATCTCTACCAGAGTACCTGTACCTCCACCTGGGAGTTATATATTAAGCAGATTTTCTGATATGCACATTGTGCTTTTTGAGTTTACCTCAGTGGACCCAAGTTGTACCTGTCCTTTTGAGCTTGGAAAACTTTGGTTAGTATAATTTCCTCCAACTCTTCCCACGTGCAATGTCCTTCACATGTTCATCATTACTTTTTAGGACTGCATAGTACTCCATTGTGTTATAAACCTGAGTTTTTAATCCATTGGCCAGTTGATGAAAATTTTGGTCATTTCCAGTTTTTTGTGATTGGAATGAGGTAATATACACAACGATGGACATTGCAGCAGAGCTGTCTGAGCTTGGTCTGCTCCTTATTCCTTCTTGGTATATGCTCAGTAGGGAAATTGCTAGGTCATCTGGAAGCTCAATTTAAATTTGTTATAGGAATTGCCAGATTGATTCCCACAGTGGCTGAACTACCGAGAGAATCATCAACAGGGAATGAGATTTCCTATCTCACCAGACGCATCTCCCACAAGTGCTGCTTTCTGATCTTTATTTAAATTGGGCTATCTTTAAAGGTGTTAGGTGGTATCTCATAGTTGATTTGATTTTCATTTCCATTGTGAGTAATGAATGCAAAAGTTTTCTCAAATATTTGTTAGCCATTTGAATTTCTGTCCTTCTAAAGTTTCTGTGCAGGTCTTTTTCTTTTGCCCACCTCCTCAATGGACTATTTGGTATTCTTTTCTTATTGTAGGCTAGCAGAGTATTATAGATTTAGAAATAAGGCCTTTTTTAATACATTATTACTAAAGATGTTTTCCCAGCCTGTGGACTCTAATTACTCTCTTTGCGAAGACTTTCGAAGTGGGATTTAGTATATCCCACTTGTCAATTTGTGCTTCCACAGTGCTTGTGTCTTCTCTATGTCTGATAGCCTTTGTAGTTCCTGTCCATTTCCTACATTGATGGCCCTAATAGTTTGGGGGTTTATCTAGATGTCTATAATCCCCCCTGACTATATCCTTGTGCATGGAGTGAGGTGAGGCTCTTGCTTCATTTTTCTGTAGGTAGATATCCATTTTAAGTATTGAAGAGGGCGTGTTCCCCATTTGATACTTTTACAGTCCTTACCAAAAATCGGTTGTCTGTATACTGATGTTTTTACCTTTGTTCTTTCCATTAATCTGAGTATCTGTCTTTATACCAGTTCCATGCTCATTTGAGCACAATGGCTATAAAATTGGTCTTAAAGTCAGGTAAAGGAAGCCCTCTGTCATTGTCTTTCTTGAACATTCTGGAATGCCTCCTTCCCCTTCCATGTAAAGTTGGTGGTCAGTTTTTCCAATTCTTTGAAGAAAGATGTTGGTATTTGTATTGGGATAGCATTTCACATATATAGGATTATGTAGGATTATGTAGGATTGACATATTTACTCTATTGTGACTTTAGATCCACAAACATGCATATTCTTTGATTTATGGAGGTCACTCTTGTTTTCTTGTAATATTCTTCTATAGTTTTCCTCACATGGATCTTTTTTTGTAGGTATATATCCCTAGATATATCAATTTGTACATGGCTATTATGAAGGATACTACCTTTTTGATCTCTTCTTCTGTGATTTCATCCAATGTATATAGCAGTCCAACAGACATATGTTTTGGGACCTTGTATCCCATCACTTTGTCATATTCCTCTCTTACTTCAAGCACTCCTCTTGTGGAGCTTTTGGTATTTTCAATATATAAAATCATATCATCTGTGAATAGCAGGTTTCACCTCTTATTCCCCAAGAGGAATTCCTTTAACACCTTTTCTTTTTCTTATGTTGTTACCTAGGACCTCCAGTATGATGGTGAATGAAAGTGGGGGTAATGGGCATCCTTGGCTGGTCCCCCTTTTCAGTGGAATTGTTCTGCATTTTCTCCATTTAGTACTATGTTGGCTGTTGGTTTATCATATATAGCTTTATTATATTGAGGGATTTTCCTTTCATTCCTATCTTCTTGGGTGTCTTAAATCAGAATGTATGTTTGATGTTGTTGAATGTTTTTTCTGTATCTCTCAATATTATTATGCTGTTCTTATCCTTTTTCTTGTCCGTGTGGTGAATGATGTTGATGAACTTTTGGATTTTGAACCATCCCTGCATCCCTGGGATGAATCCCATTTGGTCATGGTGAATTATTTGTTTTAAATAATTTTGTATTCTATTGGCCAATATTACGTTAAAGATTTTTGCATTAATTTTCATTAGAGATATCAGTTTATTGTTCTCAATTTTTATGGTTTCCTTGCTTGCTTTAGGTATCAGCATTGTGCAAGCTTTTAAGAAAGAGTTTGGGAGTTTTCTGTCCTTTTCTCTACTTTGGAAGACTTTGTGTAAGATTGGGGTCAGTTCTTCACTGAAAGCTTGTTAGTATCCTCTTGTGAAATCATCTGACTAGGGGGACTTTTTAGTTGGTAGTCCCATGACAACCTTAGTTTTTCCTTCTATTGCTATGAGTCTGTTGAGTTTTTTATACTTATCTGGGACAATCCAGAAAGGAATTGTTTTTCCAAGTATTTGCCCATGTCTTCCAAGTTGTTGAGTTCATTGGAGCATGGGACTTCATATTAATGTGCAATTAAACTGTGTAATTAAACTTTTGATTTAATTACAGTCTGTGTTGATTATTAAACCAACCCCAAGAAGCTCATATATGTTTAAGAGAGAGCTTTATATAAAAAACCAATTGTAAATATTCCAGCCAGATCAAGATCATGTCCATTATTTTGATATTGGCCCATAAGTCCAATATGAGCCAATATATCTTATACTAGTCCATATTTTTTTTACAAACTCCTGCAGTACATGCAATGATGAATGCAGGAAGATCACAAGCCAGTGGATGGAAAATCCTGTTGGTTCATTGATGATGGAGGCATCTCCAAGGCTCTGGGTGCCATCACCATAGCTCCAGGATGCTTTTCAACAGAAATGTCTTTCAGAGAGTGTGCCCCACCTTCAGCAGAAAAACAGAGGTTCCCAGAATTCTTTTTTTTTTTTTTTTGTGGGCATCACTGCCTCTGGTGTTCATGGGCGCTACCCAGACACTGCTGGATTTGAACCACCAAGCCAGCGGCCTGTAGTTCCTCACTCAGCCACTTACGCCACCAGGGCTCAGCGTTCCCAGAATTCTTAGGAGAAGGTTTCATTGGCTATGGTAGGCTAGACTCCATAACTTTGCTCAAGATGTTTTGGTTTTGAAATGTTTGATAGATTAATTTAGCAGGTTTCTTGTTGTGTGTGTGTATATATTTATTATGTTCCTTTGTTTTGCATCTGCTAATCAATTGAGCATAATATAATGCCTTTCCTTTTCTCCTATCCCTTGTATCTTGAGATCAATGCCTATTTTCTTTTAAATGTATTTGCTTGTCTTATGTTTTTCTATCCTTCAATTATCAAGCCATTTTTCTGTGAAATTGTGATTTGTCTCTAACAGACAACCAATCAATGGGTCGTTTGCTCAGCCAGTCTGCTTGTCTCTGTCTGTTAATATGTGAGTTCAAACCATTGACTTTCAGACTTACTGCATCCACATGTGACCTCATCTCAACCCTTTTGTGTTTGTTATTTGCATACTTCTTTTTTTGCCAGTGTATTGAGTGTATTGGGGGAGGTTTTGTTCACTGTTGAGTTAATGTTATTTTGGGAGCCACTTTCAATGTGTTGACTTCTGGGTAGACTTGCTCTCTGTGGTGGTCTCCTATTTGTGCTTGGTGATATTATTCTTCAAACCACTGTGGATTGGTAAAATTTTTTCTAGAGCTGGTTTTCTTTTACTGTATTACTTGAATTTTTCCTTGTCCTGGAAGATTCCTACTTTCCCATATGTCTTCAGAGTTTTGTGACGTAGAGTATCCTTGGGTTGTAATTATTCTCCTTCAACTTACAGAAAATGTGAATTCACACTCTCCTCTTCTTGGTGTCCATGATAGGTCGGAGCATGTTTTTATCTGGAGATCTTTCTAGGTCTTTTTTTTTTTAACCCTAGTTGCTGTTATGTTTTTCTCCTTTTCCTGAAAATTGCACAGTTAAATTACCATGTGCCTTAGCAAATTATTTAATATACTTAGAGATTTAATATACTTAGGCTCCAGTCTGCTTCCTGAATTCTCATTCAATAAGCTGAGGACGTTTTATTCCTGGAATTCCCTCACTAGTTTTGCAGTTGAGTTCTTCATTGTGTCTTGTTCTGATAATCAAATCATTCAAATGCTATTCCTTTCCATTGTATCAGACACTGTTCGCAGATTGTTCAGCTTCTTTGATTATCTTGTTTGACTATTTTCCTGTTTGTTGAACTCTGCTGGGTTATCCTTGAGATCACTGTATGTTCTCTATTTCTTCTAGTCTGTTAGTAAAGTCTGTTAGCTTGTTATTTGCTCTTGTTACTTTGTCCATTAACTCTTGTATTTTCCTTTGGTTCATGCCCTTTATCCCCTGTCCCATTTCATATTTTTTCTGTATTGCTTCTTTCATGTTCTGAATGAATCCAAACAGCATCCTGAAGATTTTTTTCATGGTATATATGCATCTTTGCACATTCTGATTCAGGACATTCTTTGAAATTGAGCTTTGTTTCTCTTGGTTTTTTTCATTGAGGTTATTGTGACTGTTGCTATATGTGTGTTGTGTTAGAGGAATGTGACACACTTTTCTGTAGAATCAAAGAGCACTGGGCTCTCTCTTTGGAAGGCTTGTTATACTGCTTTTGCATATTTTCTTTACCCAACTATGCTGGTGAATCAGGCTACCTCTTTACCCAAATGGGGTTTCCCTCTATCCCTAGACAACTGGAATTCTGTTATTTGGAGGGCAAGATGGATAACTCTCTCAGGAGATGCTTATTGGGTGGTTATCGGCTGCAAGGGGGCGCCGTGCAAGTAGATTACACAGGCATCCATAGTGGCATTGCCTGTCTCTATGTGGTGGGCATTGGAACATGGGCAAGGGTTTCCATACAGACATGAAGCATGACAGAAGGTAGCTGTGGTGGAGGGAAATAAAAGGAAAGGAAAAAGAAGAGGAAACCTTGAGCTGGATGTGACTGTGGCTGCCTTAAAACAAAGCCCTTTGGCCAGCTGTGACTGTGGTGAGAGAAGAAAAAAGAAAGAAAAGCGGGGAAAAATCCCCTTACTGACCTGCTGTTGGAGTGGCAGGATTTAATCACAGCCTGAGCTGGCCGCAGCTGTGGCTGTGCTGAAGTTAATCCCCTAGCTGTCCTGAGCTGGCTGCAACTGTGGTGGGGCTAAAGCAAAGCCTTGAACCAATCACTGCCTTGAGAAGCCAAAATCCTACAGCTCTTTAAAACCTAGTGGACCTGAGTATACTTCCCTTTACAATGCTACTTCTGTGACCTGGAAGGGTGGCGAATCCCCCTCAGTGGCTCTCCTTGTTGATTTATGCAGAGTCTGCTGTGTTTGCTGTTCAGTCGCTATCTTGCTTAAAGATACTGTAGCTGGGATTGAAAGCAGGTTTCTGCATGACTTTAGACTAACAGGTTAGGAAGAACTACCTTCCATTCTACTTTCAAATTCAGCAAGGGAAACCTTATGGAACAGAATTTGGTTTCATTGCAAATTGAATCTATGAGTTAGGGAAAGTAAGCAGTCAATAGCAAGTGGAGAGTTAGGAACAACGAGCACAAAAAAAGGGAAATGTTCTAAAACAGATAGTGAGATTATTCTACAACTCTTTTGCATGTGATTAAACTATTGAAAGGTATATGTGAATTATATACCAATAATTTTTTTTAATAAGCAGGGAAAAAACCCTGCAGTTAATGATAAGGAGAGTTGACCAAATACACTTAATTATATTTTCCAAACTGCTGCTTGGGGTAATATATAAAAATTAAATAACTTTAAATCTTATTTTAACTATGACTTTTACTTTTATTTTAATATTGTTTATTTTAAATGATAAAATATTGCCTGAAGCATGTTATTTTAAAGTTATTGGGTTTATATTTATTAGTTATAAAATATGCCTAAGTACCTATATTTATGTTTTTGTATGTATATTTCAAATGCTATGGTATTACATAAAAATATTTGAAGCTACCTTAAAATAGGCCAAAGTATACTGGTGTGCTACTTAAAAAAATAGTATTTTCTGTTCATGAACTAATACTTTAAAATATATTCAGGAATATACCTGCACTTTGCTCTGGTTGTAAATATTTTCAGCTTTCATTACGCTGAAGGTTTATAGTAGTCTTCAAAAACAAATGCTTTGAGTTTTCTTCATCTTCACTAGACAAGCTTGTGCTGTCTGCATATCAAAAACTGTTGACCTTGTCTCCAATTCTCTTGCCGCATTTTTCATATGGTCCAACTACTCTAATCATTTAGTTAGCAAACCTATTGAATAAATATAGTTAAAGGCTAGAACCTGACACACCTCTTCTGATTATATGTCATTCAGTTCCTCCATTTTTTAAAAAAATAATGGCATATTGGTCTGTGTATAGCTCTTGGTTTGAGCACAGAGAAATGTTCTGCTGTTCTCATTCTTCCCAATGTAATCCATTGTAAAGATTCACACAATCAAATATATTTTCATAGACAATGAAACAAAAGTAAACATTTTTGCTATTCTCTTTCTTCAGCCAAGACCTCTCTGACATCAGCACTGATAGTCTTTATTCCAAGTCCTATTCTGAATTGGACTTGAATATCTGGCAGCTCCCTGTCAATATTTGTATATGTGTATATTATGTGAGTATATCATATATATAACCATATACTATATAATCATCATAACATATATAATCGTAGCATATATACTAGTACATATATATTAGCCAATTCGCTAGACTCATAGCAAACCTCTAGATAAGGATGCAACTGGTCCTGTGGCTTTCTAACACTTAACTGTTTAAAGAATTAGAGACCTCCATATTTCTCCCAATATACCCACACATACATATACAGGGGGGTAATCCCCAAATAAAGAGTGTTTTTTTTCTTCAAGAATGATGTATTTTTTACAGACCAAAATCCTCTTCGAAGTACTTTCCATTACCCTTAATACATTTGGAAAATCTGTGATACCATTCTTGGAAACAATTTTCAAACTCATTTGTTTGGATAGCTAACAGCATCTCCCTCTTTATCCCCCCACTCTCCTATACCTTCAAATGGCTGTCCTTTCATGTCCCTTTTCCTTTGCAGAAACAAAAAGAAGTTTCACACAATGGGGTCAGGTGAGTCAGGTGCTTGGGGAAAGAGAGCCATGCTGCTTCCTGCCAAAAACTAACACACTGAAAAGGTTGCATGAACAGGTACATTGTTGTGCTGGCAAAACCAGCCACCCTATCTGCCAAAAATCAGGCCTGTTTGTGACACACTTTTATAAAATGTTTTCAGATCCTCTTAATACAAATCTTGATTCATAGTCTGATCAGGTGGCATGAGCTCCATATGCCCTATGATTCAACATTTTCATCTTTTGGGAGGATGTCCAGAATGGGATTTGTCATCAATCAACATTTCATCTTTTTTGAAGCCAGAAAACCATACATATACTTGAATTTTTCCCATAACACTGTCCCTGTAAGTTGTGTTCAACATCACATTTTCTGTGACAGTTTTCCAGAAAAGCAAAAAAAAAAATTCATAGCCATAGACTATATTCGTAAACTGGCCCTCAGAAGCATGAGGTTCATGTACCTGCTTTTATGAATAACTTCACTGTGACCAGAGAGAACATTCCCAGGTGAGATCACTGGGCATGCTAACAGAGTGCTCAACCCTTTCCTTGGAGGGAAAATTCATACTATGAAAGTTCTACTTAGCCCAGTGCAGCTCCAGTTTTGGGGGAGTACCTCTTAGTACTATTGATTTTGAATTTTTAACAAAATGTTACTTGTCAGTGACATTAATGATACTACTTGATAATATCCACATTATGTTGCAGAGGTATGGGCACAAATGTGCATCTCGTCCAGTCAGTTGACCACATATCTACTTTCCAAAAGTTTTAGCACAAGGCGATCAATGCTTTCTGGTCTGTATTCAGGTTTTGAAACATCTCCTTTTCTATTCCATTGATTCCCAAGGACTTGGTTTAATAACGTCTTCTAAGAACCTTGGCTGTGCAGTGGGCTACATGTTGGGCTTCTGACCAGAGTCCACAGTTTGAACATACTAAATCCACAAACCACTCTGTGGGAGAAAGATGTGTCCTGCTCTGTGAACAATTATTGTCTTTCATGATAATACTTTTTGATCTCCAGCTGGTCTCTTAAACTTTTCCACTTGTAGTACTTTTTTTGTCAAAGAAGTTGTGGCAGTCATTTGTTTATGTTAATTTTATGATTGAAATGTTGGGGTGGAGTTAAGCCTTTTAATCTGGAGATAGCCATTGGGTAGCCAATGAGGTCTCTATGTGGGCATGGCTTTCTCCTGAGACTTCGGGGAAATCTCGCGATATTTTCCTCACGAAGATGAGAAGCTATCACCCCAGCTGTTTGGAGTTAGTCTGAGAGATGACGAATCACAGACAAGACACGATGGTAGCGGCCGAGAAGCTGGAGGAGCCAGCAGAGAGAACTCACAGCTTTGCCCTGATGGAGCCAGACCTCTGAAGCTGGGGCGGCCACATGGAGACCTCTGCCAGTGATGAGTTGCTTCTGCCACCACTGGATGCTCTTGATGGACCTTGAGCCCTGGAAGCAAGGGGCCATATGGAGACCCCTGTCAGTGCTGGGACTCTGCATCCACTGTGACTTCGTGAGTCAGAAGAAGACATTATAGACTGGTATCGGGCACATGGGCTAATATCGAACTTATGACTTTGAACCGGACTGGGTTGGGATGCTTTCTCAGTGTTCCATTCCTTTTGTATATAAACCCTTTCCTTATATCCATATGCATGTCTTTGAAATTTGTTCCTCTAGTCTGCCCAGACTAACACAGAAGTTTTTACATGTTTCTGGCTATAATGCTTTATAACATAGCTATGTAAGTGAAACTTTACCAAAAAAAATGAATCATAAAAAAGTTATTTTAAGATCTTTATTTGGCATGAATATTCTGTTAAAAACTGAGGCAAACTTGAGGACGTCTGGTGGCATTAGATTGCTAACTGCAAACTCAGCTGTTTGAAACCACTAGACATTTTTCTGGAGAAATATGAGATCTTTAAGATTGATAGTCTAGGCAAGATACAGGGACGTTCTATGTTCTTCATGAATCAGAATCAACTTGGTGGCTATGAGTTAAAAGCTAATTTGTATACTAGTGAAATGGGTGTGTTTGCTTATTTTTAAATGAAGAATTAAGTCTTGGTGGAATATTTGATATTGCAATATGTTTTTCAGAGTTGATTGATATTTTTATTTTATACTTGTCAGTACTGAGCATGCTTTTTGTAATAAATAGTAGTACACAATCTCAGAAGTGTGTGTGTTGGAACATTTAAGAAATTATTGGAAACTCAGTCATGAGCCAAAGCCAAAAATTACTTAATACTTTTAGGAAACTGAAGTTTTAAGTTTGTGTGGATCAGCAAATTTTTCTTGAACTTCTAATGGCAAATGATTGGCAATTTTTTATTTCAACTGAGTATCAATTATGAGCACAGTTTAGTTTTCCAGTATCAAAACTTGAAGGAAAGTATTTATGAAGCAATATCTTTATGCATTCTAAATGATCTATTATAACTCTTACAATTAATTGTGTTAAGGTTATTTTCTTTTTTTCTTTTTAAATTTTTCCTAACCCTAGCCCTAATGGAAAGATTATTTTCAATTATATAATCACCTGCAGCCAAAATCATTCATAAATAATCATTTTCCCAGTTATTCTATATGCTAACATTTTAGTAAACTTTCAATTTCATCTTTTGAAATAAATGTTTTATTTTATTATTTTACAATAGCATGCTAAGAATCATTGAGTTTTCCCAAAAATATCCAACAAATACCAGTTTTGAAACACATAAGTCATTATCAAATAAAATTTTAAAAGATTTATGCTCTGTTAAAATCTAAATAGACAAGCTCATATCAGCACACTTAGGCAGAACTGTCCCCCAAATACTTTTCCTTGAGGGCGTTATCAACCCTCACCCAGCCGCACCCTCCAACTGGCCTCTGCCTTACTGGAGTAATCTACTTTTAAGTCCCAATGGACTGCAGGTCTGGGAGTACCCTTAATACAATCTTATTTAAGATAATCCTCTTTCTTTTTCCAGAGATGCTATATATGTCTTTCTCTTGTGGAAAGGAGAGTTCATTTCCCACCCCTGCTAGAAGAACAAGCTCAAGATGAAATAATGGAATGGGGTCATAAAACAAGGCACCTGAAACTTTACCTAAATATTCTTTTTTTTTAAATCATTTTATTGGGGGCTCTTACATGTGTGCATATATATTCATTGTTTCAAACACATTTGTTGCCCTCATCATTCTCAAAGCATCTGTTTTCCACTTGAGCCCTTGTTATCAGTTCATTTCCCTCCCCCTCCAATTACTCACTCCCTCATGAACCCTTGTAATTTACAAATTATTATTTTCTCATGTCTTATGCTGTCTGACATTTCCCTTCACCTACTTTTCTGTTGTCCATCCTCCATGGAAGAGGGTATATGTAGATCCTTGTAATCAATTCCCCCTTTCTACACCTCCTTCCCTTCACCCTCCTGGTATCGCTACTCTCACTACTGGTCCTAAAGGGATCAATTGTCCTGGATTCCCTGTATTTCAGTTCCTATCTTTACCAATGTACATCCTCTGGTCCAGCCAAATTTGTAAGATGGAATTGGGATCATGATGGTGGTAGGGGTGGGGAGGGAAACATTTAAGAACTAGAGGAAAGGTATATGTTTCATCATTGCTACACTGTACTCTGACTGGCTTATCTCCTCCTCATGATTCTTATGTAAGGGGATGTCCAGTTACCTATAGATGGATTTTGGGTCTCCAATCTGCTCTCCCCTTCATTCATAATGATAGGATTTTTTGTTCTTTGATACCTGATACCCGATCCCTTCAACACTTTGTGATCACAGAAGCCAAGCCAGTGTGGACTTGGTTGCTGAGCTAGTTGCCTACTTGTTTACCTTCATGCATGTAAGACCTCAGATGCTCCATCTTTTGATAGTCGGGCACTATCAGCTTTCTTCACCACATTTGCTTTGGCCCACATTTGTCTTCAGCGATTGTTCCAGAAAGGTGAGCATCACAGAATTCCAATTTAAATAGAGCAAAGTATTCTTGCATTGAAGGAGTACTTGAGTAGAAGCTCAAGTTCTATCTACTACCTTAATACTAAACCTCTAAAATATGTACATAGATCTATTTTCCCATCATCATGTATACATATATTTACAAATGTACACTCATGTATTTAGACCTCTAAAAATACCCTTTGCCTAGTTATTTTTTCAATTTTCTTTTACTTTCTTTTTGTTCCATTGTCATGCTTTTGTTTTATTTCTGTCAATACCCCTTAGCTATACATGTATTTTAACTTACCTTTTCTTCTGCATTCTGTATTCTACCCTACCTGAATAACATAAAAAAGGGTTGTCCATGGAAGAGGGGGGCTGGAGTCTGGAGATAATTTTCCTTTGAACATTTCACTGCAGTCTGGACTAGCTTGATATAAAAAATAAAGACGTCACTAATTCTAATTTTACATTGCCGTGGCCTACTTTTATTTGAATCCATAACAAAACTATCACAACTTTACAATTCAAATTCAATAATCTGTTTAAATTTTACCCTCTTAAGAGTCATGTTTTCTCTCCATGTAGTAAAAAGTTTTGATAATAGAGCCTATGTCTTTGCAAATGTTTGAAAACAAATGACTGACAAGGACATGATTTGATATAAAGCTAATGAATGATTTTGATAGTGCCATGAAATACGCTATTGGACTTTAGCAAGGTATTTTGCTAAGTGAGCTTGCAGATGGGTCTTTTTTGGGGGGCATCACTGCCCTCTGGTGGTCGTGGGAGCTACCCAGCGCTGCTCCTGAGAGTCACCACTGGATTTGAACCGCCAAGCCCGCGTGCCTCGATCCCGCACTCAACCACTTATGCCACCGGGGCTCAGCCCGCAGATAGATCTTGAACTGAGGAAAAGTGATATGTTCATTGCCATCAGCTTTAAATTTTACTACAAATGCAAAATCATGTTCACCTACGATTGCTCGAGCACCGTCTATAAAGAGGACAATTCATTTTCCTCCACAGTAAATCTTCATTTGTGAAAAGTTCATGGGCTTTAAGATATGAATATCTTTCCTACTTGTATAGTCTTCCAAAAGGTGTAAAACATTTTAATGTACATTTTTATATATTTACTTCATAAGCATATGTGTATTATTTGTATATTCATATATATATTTCACATATATTTACTTCATAACCAGATTTAACATAATGTAGCAACTCTGCTCGTGAGGAATGTCCATTGTTTCATTTGACTTGTACACTTTAGGCTGCCCTTACATCTCGTAATAAGCTGGGACAATTGGTAATTACTAATTTCAAAAATAATTTTGGAAACAGTAACATTAAATTAAAGAATTTTATAAATTTCATTCCCATTTTAAATGTCCTTTTTGACATTCTAATAGTCCCAGGTAGCTTTTGTATTCTACAAACACAAAGGGATTGTTAGTTTTTGAAATCAAATAAATTTGACAAGATGCATGCAAATACTTTTCATTATCAGTAGAAAATTCCTCAAAACAGTTTGAATTGATTTGAAGATTTTCAAAATCATCTGGAATATTACTTTGGTACCAGTACTTTGCATTCTGGAAATTAAGATGCCATTTTCATTTCATTGGTTTCATGCTCTCTCCTCAGGTAAATTTTCATTACAAATAAATAGAAGAAATCTTTCCATACCACCATCATTAAAAGAATTATAACCACATTGCAAACCATATTCAACATATTTTCTTTTTCTTGTCAATTTTAGCATACTACCACCTGTTAGTGAAGACTCTGACACATTGCCACCAGCATTTTTCTCTCTTCTGTCATAATTTAGCTACTTACTCATAACTCAATATTTTGTTAATCCATCATAATTTCTCAAATAAATGTTCATTTTAGCTATGATAGTGGGGAAAATTACTAAAGGGCTATTGCCTTTACTTACTGCAATTAAACATATTTCTGTAAAAGAATGAGATTAAAAACAACTTTTAATATCAAACATTTGAACACAATCTAATTGTTATTAGTCCAGGTAGACCAGAGAAACAAAGTCAATTGAAAGAGGTTTATATACAAGAGCAATTGAATATTGAGAAAATATCCCAGTCCAATCCAGTCCATGGTCATAAGTCTGATCTTAACCCATATGCCCAATACCAATCTATAATGCCTCCTTAGACTCACGAAGCATATGCAATGACGGCAGGACAATCACAGGCCATTGGGTGCAGAGTCTTGTGTATCCTGTGGTGGTAGAAGCATCTCAGTGTTGGCAGGGGTCTCCCTGTGGCTCTTCCAGTTTTCAGGGCTCAGGGTCTATCAGCATGCTGACATGTGTCTTGTCACATGCAATGTCTCCCAGGGAGCGTTGTCAGTAGAAAGTCTCCTAGGAGATGAACTGAGAAAGATAGAGCCTCAGCCTCCAGGAAGGAATGACCACATTTCCCAAAGTTCTGAGGAGAAGACCATGCCAACACAGGGCTCACTGGCTACCTCCAGATTGACAGGCTAGAGTCCACCCCTATATTTTTCATCCTCAAATTGACACCAGATTAAGTGACTGCCCCAATAATCCATTTGATCTTACATGATGAGCAATGACCATAGGAAAATATAAGATGTCTTTGATTTCCATAGATAAATTATTATGCTTCAAAACTTTAAATAAAGACTAAAACCGCTGCCATAGGTAACCAACAAGAGCATCACATCTGTTTCTGGCAGTGTTCTTTGATTGTGGTGTGCACAGGGCAAGCTGCTCATATTATATATTCAGAACCACCAAGGTTGCAATGAGGCCATGCCATAGAATATGGGCAATCATTTCCAGAAGCATGTCAGATTCACTAAGATTTGATTTTGAACTGTATTTTGGTAATTTTACATTCAGAAATCTTTGACTGTAGCCTTTGTTTTTAATCTCCACATTTGGGGCTGCTACCCACAGTTCTTTAACTGTTCTTTTATTCTAGAACTACACTTTGGATTGTTTATCAATCTTTTTTTCTTCTTCTGGTCACTTTAGTCTTTCTATATTTAAGAACAAGTTTTGGAATCTCTTCTGACATTCATTTCTGTCTTGTTTATTTCCCTTCATTTTGATCATTTTTATTTCCTTTAATCTTGATGATTTTGACTTTTTACTCTCTTTGGGCATGATATTTTTATGTTAGACCACTACTCATTTGGTCTGTGAGCATTTTGAAATGGCCGCTAAATTCAGGTGGTTATGCTAAAGTTCAAATTTGTCTTTCATGGACTTGTTTTAATTTTCTTCAGCTTTAAGTTGATTTTAAAATCATCAACTGATGGTCTGCTCTGCAATTGCCCACTGATCTTGTTCTGCCTGATGATGTTCAGCTTCTCTGTCCTTTCTTTCCACAGATATAGTCTATGTGATTCTTCTGTATTCCTTTTAATGGTGTTTGTTTATATAGAAGCCATTTATGTTACTGAAGATAGGTATTTGAAATTACCCTATCCATCAATATTTTTGTTCTTTTACTTTAAGCAAAATAAGCACAGTTGTGCCAACAGACAAATACACACTCCACATCTGAAAATCAGAAAAAGCTGTGTGTCAGAGTTGCATCCTCTCACCACACTTACTCAATCGGTATGCTAGAAAACAATCAGAGATATCGGGTTATGTGATGAAGAAGAACAACCTGGGGTATGCAGATGGCACAAACTTGCTTACTGATAATGAAGAAGGTTTGAAGAACATACTGATAAAAATTAAGGATTACAGTCATTATGGATTACAACTCAATGTAAAAAAGTCCAAAAGCTTCACAGCTTGACCAGTAGATCAACATCGTGATAACCAGAGAAAAGATTAAAATAGTTAAGGATGTCTTCTGGCTCTGTGCTCTTCTGATTTATAATTCACCCTGTCCTTGAGTAAATCTCTGGCTTTTACTAATGTATACTCCATGATTTTGCTCTACAACAATGTCAAGGGCACCCAATCTGAGTGGTCATCAAATAGCCAAACATCTAGGCCATCGTTTCAAGCTATCAAGTGGTTATCTTGGTTAAACACTAGATAGTGATAAGTGAGTAATCATTTAAAAAGAAGTATTTGTGTGTGTGCTCATTTTAGCTGAGGAGTTATTGCTGGGTAATAAATGAACTTAAGTGCCAAACTAAGACATTTGAATTTCATTTTTCAATCCCTGAAAGTCACCAAAAGCATCAGAAGGAAGAAATCATGTGGTAGAACTATATCTTAATAAATTTGATCTCAATGAGTTTCAATAAGAAAGACATAACAGAAGGAGAAAGCAGTTAGGAGGTTGTTTTAATAAGAATTGGGGGTGGGGAGTGAGGGAGTAAAATCTGCTTTTGAGTCTTTAACATCCTCAGCACCAGTTTGCAAGAGAACTTTAAGTTCCTGAATTAGCAAAAACACCAGCATGCTCATACTTTTGGGACCTTGAAACTTACTTCCTCTTCAAAGGAAACATTTTGAGCCCCATTTTAAAATTAGGGTTCAGCTAGCAGCCACAAAATTCCCTTGGCAATTGTGCAAGGACATTGGCAACAACAAGGAGTATTAGGTAGAAATCAGCAAACAATTCCTTCAGTCTTGACCCTTGCCATAAATAAATATGACTACCTCCTGTGTCTTCCAATCTAATATCGTTTCCAGTAGGTATGTTAGTAGCTTTGCAGATTTATGGTGAATCATTGTGTGGAAAGCCAACCTAAGGTAGGCTAAGGCAATTATTAAACTCCAAGTTAAAGAAACCTTAAAAAGGCACTGAGTTGGTTTCTGCAGACAGTTTTCCCAAGCTTAATTCCAGGTCCAGAGCTGCAAACTGACATTCTTGCCATTTCATACATTTCTCTTCTTGGTCATGCCCTCATGTCTTTCTAGCTCACATCCTCTCATCCTGCCTTTGTCCCTATTAAGACTTCTAATCCAGGCATTTTACCAAATTCTCAGTATGGTGGTTACATAATCTGGTGTCAATTTGGGACCTGAGAGGATTAAGAGTGAAGGAGTGGAGTCTAGTCTGCTCATTGGGTCATATCCAATGAACCCTCTATGGGAATGACCTTTGCCTAAGAATTCTGTGAACACTCTGGTATTTTCTCCTTGGAGGCAGACATGACTCTCTCTTACTATTTTACACCCTAGGAGATGCTCTACTGACAACAAAATGGCACTATGTCCTGAGATCTGGAGAAGCCACATGGACCTACCATGATGCATCCCTGAAGCTGGACAAGCCACATGGAGACCCCTGTAGGTGCTGAGATGCTTACAGCTCCATTGCATCAAAAGATCTCTACACACTGGCCTGCGATTGTCCAGCACTCGGCATCATTTCATGTGTTTTTTGAGTCTGAAGAGGACTTTATATATTGGTTTTGGACATATGGCCTAATATCAGACTTGGACTGGACTGATTTGGGTTACTTTCTTAGTGTGCACTTAATCTTTATATAAAACTCTCTCTTATACACATATGTGTGTTTATAGATTTGTTTCTCTAGTCTACCCAGACAAGCACACTCTCTCTGTATAACTTTTCTTCTTACCATCTCTCTTATATCAATTATTAAAATTACCTCCTTGATTTCTTTCTCTCTTTTTAAAATTTTTTAGGCATCACTGCCCTCTGGTGGTGGGAGTAGGAGGCCCAGCCTTTGCTCCTGTGAGCTGGAATTGAACCTCCAACCCAGTGGGCCGCAGTCCCACGCACAACCACTACGCCTCCGGGGCTCAGCCCTTCTTTCTCTCTTCTTATGGTGTTGAAAATACCCAAAACATCTAAAAAACAAGCCTCAGTTGCTCTTAAATCACCTTTAACCCCTCATGCTATGATCCAGAATTTACTGATTGCCAGTGAGTTTAGCTTTTAGTTTGGGAAACTGTATCAGAGAATAACTGTACCCCATAGTGTTTCTAATGCCTGATTTTTCATAGGTCATCAAACATGCTAACTATTTATATCCTACAGGAACCCCTTGGTAAACATGATGGCTACATTTTTTAACTTTCATTTTATCACAGGACAAAACCTACCATTGTACCATTGGGTATTTTTTGCTTCACACAATATTCCTTAATATTCTTTGCTGGTTCCTTCTTTCTTTCTACCCTCTTAGTATATATATATATATATATATATATATATATATATATATATACACACACACAGTTAATTCCCTTTGCCCATGATTCTTAGGCAGGATTCTCTAGAGAAACAAATCCACACACACACATGTAACAGGATAAGTTTATATAGCAAAAAAGAATATAAGGACAATTTTTCCCACACAACAATACAGAGAGCTCAATCTAACTCACTTTTGTGGGATAATTAATATACTGAAGGTCCTTTTAACTCATGAGGCCAGGGAAGAAGACCTAGGAAGATGTAGTGGTGAGATGTAACAGAGGCCAGTAGCAGAGCACAACACAGCAGATTATGGTGGGGCCTCAAGGTGTGGCATGCTAAATGGCTGATGGGAGTTCTAGTATATGCAGTGGTGACAGAGGAGCACAACTGGCTCACTGGCAGCAGACATAGCAATATGGATTTATACCATCTTGATATAGCAGCATGATCCACTGTGGTCCACAGTTGGGTGGTACAACACAGGCGGTGAGGCAAGGTAACTATTTCCGGTAACACAGGTCTGATCACCAGGATTCCCTGGGAGAAAGAGAGAGGAGCCTGCCTCAGAGAGTCATTTATCACAGTCACACTTCCAAAGGAGGCCATCAAGGTGTGGCTTGATTTCTAGAATAAACTGCACCCAGATCTTCCAGGTGTAATTTTGGCACAAAAAAACCCTATCAGGTACTTTTATCTGTGACTTCACTCCTTATTTATATATCCTTCCTCAACATCTTCACTTGGGAGTCGTTGTGCTGGTGATTTATCTAATGATCATCAGCTTTGGATGTGCACTTGAATGTTCCACTCTGTGATGTCAGGTCTCGAACTCTGGATATGTATAATTTTTAAAATACTTTGTATGAACTTCCTGCTAGATTTGTCAAATGGAGTCATAAAACTTGATGAAAGTTGAAGACAGCAGAAGTCTTGAGTATCTTTCTTCACATGTTCTTGGTTCATGATTGATTTTCAAGGTAATATTTTGATAATTTCCAGAATGTTAACTGTTTCTTACCTCAAGTGCTTGCTCATTTTATGCCTCAGAGCTCTCTTCCAAGACACACGGTCCACTTATCCATGCACGGTACAATAATGCAAGTGAATGTACATCCACGCAGAAAATACTCCACGAATGGATTTGGCAAATTACTCCCACCTACACACTTTCAGAACAATTTCAAGAGAAATTCTATATGCATCTCAAAGGAAACATCAAGTCCCTATTGCCTAAAATCAATCTCTATATTGTATACATTTTTTACTTAAATTTTTTCTCCCATTTTATACTTTCCACTCCTGATTCCTGGGATTGTCTCTGAACATGCATCTATTTTCATCCTTTATGTTTAATGGACCCCAGATTAAGACAGCCATACTAAAAGAATAGATTTACTTGCACTTTTTTCCTCTCTCTTCTAGTTGCCACTGGGAAATACCATAGCAGTAGCAAATGATCTAAATTGTGCCCTATTCCCATACCTATAACTCCTTACCCAGCCTTTTCTTAATTCATATTATTCATTATCCTCTAATCTGGGGAAACCTATATACCCTGTAAACCTGAAATCAACTCAATGGCAGTGAGTTGGGAACATTCTGGTAGATTTGATATGTTCATTTTATGTTTTATTCGTACTTTCAATAATTTAAGCTCTTTGAGAATATGGTTCCTTGCTTGTTTTATTTACTGATATATTTAAAGTGCTAAGAAGTAAACATAAGCAGATAATCCCAAATCAAATTCATTGTCAATGAGTCAGTTCCAACTGAGTAAGCATGTAGGACAGGGTAAAACTGCCCCTGTGGGTCACAATGGTACATTAAGAAATCATCCCAGTCCAGATAAAGTTCATAAATCTGATATAACCCCATATGTCGATAGCGGTCCATAGACTCATCTTTGTATACGCAGAGACATGCAATTATGCCAAATGCAGAAAGATCACAGGCCAGTGGATATAAAGTCTCATGGAGCAAGTGGTAGTGGAAGCATCTCAGTGCTGGTGTGGGTCTACACGTGGCTCCACCAGCTTCAGCGCCCTCGCTCTATCCGTGTAGCTTCTTGTAACTTGTTAACAGGAAAATTTCACAGAGATTGAGTGTATCTGGCCTCTACTGAGCTGCTGATCTCCTTCATACCTCCAATTGAAGTCATTAAGCTGCTACCCAATTGACAGGCTAGACTCCACCCCTTCACAAATTGACAGGAGATTATGTAATTGCCAGCAATTTCAACACTGTAACAAGGTCTTGTGCATAAAATTTACCCAATGCCATGGATCTTTGATCTCTTCTTAAATGCTACTCCATGTGATTTGATTGTGGATCTAAGCAAACTGTAACCTTTGATTAGTCCAATTTCCCCCCAATTATCTATAGGTGAAAGTCACAAGGATCTGTGTTTTTTTTATATTGAATTGTGATCCATACTACAATCCTTGAACTTCATCAGCAAGTACTTTGAGAAAGTCAGGTTGTGTCATCTGCATTCCACCCTTGTTACTAAGCCTTCCTCCAATCCTAATACTGCACTCTTCTTCATGCAATGTATCTTTTTTGAGGATTTGCTCAGCACAACAAACAAATGAATATGAGGAAATTATGCAACCCAGATACACATCTTTCTTTCTTTTTCTGTTTTGGTTTTTTGGGCATCACTGCCCTCTCATGGCGGGAGTAGGAGGCCCAGCCTTGCTGCTGGATTTGAACCTCCAACCCACTGGGCCGTAGTTCTGCGTACAACCACTATGCCACTGGGGCTCAGCCCGTCACCATCTTTCTTGATTGTAATCTATGCTACATGCTCTTGTTCTGCTTGCACAACTGGCTCTTGATCATGTATAAGTTCTTAAGGATTCAAACAGTTGAATATCTTGGTATTGACAATAAAACAAAAGCAAACATCTTACTGATATTCTCTGTTTTAATCCAAGATCCATTTGACATCAGCAATGATAACCCTTTTTGCATGTCCTCTTCTGATTCCAGCCTGATGTTAGACTCAAAGTGATCATATAGGAAAGAGGGAACTTACCATGGGTTTCTGGGACAGTAACAACTTATAGGAGTAGAAAGCTTCGTCTTCCTGCCATGGAGGTGAAGGTAGTTTCACTTGGCCCAATATGCAACCCATCAGAATTGCTCTACAAAGATTGACCATCTGGTTTATGCGGCCCCAGGCTTGTTCTGTCATGTTCTGTTTCTTCAACTTGGCTACATATCACTTAGGGAATCACAGTCCCTCCACTGGAGTTTAAAACTGAACAAACCCTAGGTTTTCATTTTTAAAACTAACCATAAATTCATTCTTCCTTCCAGAGAAATCAGTTTAACAATAAAGGGTCTATGCTAGGAAGTTAAATAGGAAGTTAATTAATTGAATGTTCAGTGTGTACTATGCCGAGTAATTGAATATGTTATAATTCTTTCCTCTTTGATTCAACTTTTCTTCTCCCCCAGGCAGCTGTGTATTGTTTCCTCTCTTGTAAAGGATTCACTGAGCTGAAGACCTGAGGTGTTTTCTTAGGTTTGGAAATGCTACCCACGTGGGAGGAGGGCAAGAATAATGGATGAAAATTAGGATATTTTCAAAGTAAAGAGAAATGACTCTCCAAACCTCACTGAGCAGGTTCCCAGGAATTCCAGGATTAGAATCCATGGTACCTAATCCCTTATTGAGTGTATGGTTCCCCACCTTTACTGAAATATCACCTGTGCTCCTTAATAAATCAAACACGTGCACATGAATGTGCACACACACAATGCCATAGACATTCTTCAACTCACAGAAACCCTATAGGATAGACTAGAACTGCTCCTCGGGGTCTTGGGAGCTGTTAATTTTTATAGAGGCTGAAAGTCTCATCCTGTTCCCAGGGAACAGCTGGTAGGTTTAAATTGCAGACCTTGTGGTTAGCAGCACAAGACTTATCCACAGAACCACATGGGACTCTTAAAATGACACATAGCAGGAAAATGTGCTTACTCCTTTTAACAAATCATCTTGAATTCTATTATATGAAGAATAGACTTTCTTTTCCCTAATTGCTCTCTTGTATGCTAGTTCTCTCTTAAAGCTTTTTTCATGTTGCATAAAGAAAGTTAAAAAAATTTGACCACATGCTGACAGCATCCTAGTGTTGTCAAGTGGAACTGGAGCATTATGCTTTCACCACTTTCTCCATGAGAACTCTGTCTTCTACAATGGTGTTTTCAGCTTGAGCACGAAATGTTCTCTGGGGAATAGGTGTGGAGAGAGGGAAGAATTCCTAGCCAATAATAATTAGTCCAAAAATCAAAAGCCACATTACTAGAAAAGAATGACTTTCCTATCTGAACACACAGAAAATGAACTCTAATTTGCAAATATTAGAACCCTCAGAAAGGCAATTTTTTTAGGCACTTCAAAAGATGGAGTTAAGCTGGAATTGGTCTCCTTACAGCTGTTCCCATCTGACAGTGAAACTCTCCAATCACTTACTACAAAGAGCATAAAAAGCCCTACAGATTTTTAATTTTGTACTAAAATTGAGTATTAAACTATATTTTATAAATTTCTCCTGTCAGATTCTATCATTCCCATGATTCTTTCAGTTCTTTTTAAGGATCTTGGGCCTTTTATCAACTATATCTAAACAATTGTGGTTTCTTTTTACCTGGAATACAGGCCTCCTTACCATGTTGACTATTCCCTCCCCAATCGGTTTAGTGCAAAGGTTCACAAACCCACCTGCTTTAGTTTAATCCACAGTTTTAATACTTCCTAGATGTTTAATACTGTGGGCAAAATTCTAGAGCCTCAGTTATGACTTCTTCCTGTTCATCCCAATGATAAAGGAGGAATATTCTGCTTTAGATAATATACGGTAACTGAATACCTGAAACTTGACATGACAAATGAAAATGTTAGCATTTTGTTACTCATATAGGTTTATATCAAATCAAAATCAAAAGCCATACTGCTAGAAAAGAATGACTTTCCTATTTGAACACACAGAAAATGAACTCTATCTTTCAAATATTAGAACCCCCAGAAAGGCAATTTTTTAGGCACATCAACAGATGAAGTTAAGCTGAGATTGGTCTCCTTTCAGCTGTTCCCATCTGACAGTGAAACTTTCCAATCCCTTACTACAAAGAGCATAATAAGCCCTACAGATTTTACACCCAAGCGAGTAGGACACTGCACATCTTAGGTCCACACAATCAAGCAATAGGTTCCATGCAAAATAGGCTTTGTGTTTATTAGAGATGAACTGTTTCCTGGTTACCATGGAAGGATTTGATTGACTTGTTTGAATAATTTCACAGACTGGTAGAAATGTGAAGCCTGTGTTAAGGACATAGTTGCAGTTCCTGATGGGACAATTATCTGTATGGGGAATTATTTTTTATTAGTGGGGGTATATCTGGTAATAGTAGGGGAACTTAGTTTGACCTTAATTGTATTCCTGTGAGGCTCAACATAGTCAAAGGATAACTTGAAATTTTAAATTTTATAATATACCTTTGATGCTCAGTTACCTCCTCAAGATTGTGAGAACACTAACATTACCTAATTATATTCTAAAAAAATAAATAATGAATTAACCCACATATAACACTTAGAACAATGACATGCATTAAATGTTCAATAAATACTAATCTTGTTACTATTAAAATAGTATTTGAAGTCAGGCACGCTTGAATCAAATTGGAATCCTGGTTGTATCACTTACTAACTCTATAATGTCAGGCAAATTATTTAAGTTTCCTCATTTATAAAAAGTATATAATAAATGTAAACAATAATATTACCTTCTGGTATAATGGTATGAAAATAGAATGGATATTTTATTTAAAGCGTTTAGCAGCATGTATTCCATACTTATTAATAATTCTCATTATTTTATGCCATTGTAGGTATAGCAAAATCATAAACAATAGGAGAAGGAGTATGCTGAACATATGAAAAGTATGGCTGCTATTTTCCCTATATTTATTAAGTGGGAGTGAAAGAATGTTCTTCATATTAAATGCTAGGATTGAGTGATGAGAAGGGGAAAGATAACTTTCTAGCTTATTCAGGATTGTTCATTGTTGAAAACCAATAGACTATTACCACCCAATAGTTTTTAGAACACTATTTAAAATGATAACCATAAAGGGATACAGGTGAGCACTAAAATAGAAATGCACACACTTTGGGGAAGATGACGACCATGTGACACTCACCAGAGGGAATCAGCAGGAGATTGGCCTGGGAAAAGTGTCTGAAAAAGAAATTCAGCACTTCCAGATTGCTGGAGGATCATCATAAAGGTAAGTCGGCACAGATTCGTGGGGCTCTGAGAGCCTGGGGCTTTTTGGCTTGCCACAGTGAAACCCACCTGGGGTTTGACCTGCCACTGTCTGCCACTGTCAGAGCTGAAAGGGGCATTGTCTACTCGGAGCCACAGCTTGGCTCTGGCCACTGTAGGTCAGAGATTGAACCCTTGCGGACCCACACACATGGATCAGAGCTGAACTATGTGGCTGCTTTGGGTTAATTCTTTTCTCTCTATCCCCCCATGGTCTAGGCATGTCTAGTTTTTTGGTGTTGACTCCTGGTCTTTTCCATTTTGGCTCACAGGCCAGATTCCTCCCCATGGCCTATGGCAATTACACCTGCTATACCCAACTGGGAGAGCCCCACCCTGTGCAAGAGCAGCCTGAGGGTGGAGAGGCTCACTGACCCTCCACCTGTGTATATCTTGTCCAATTTCTTACAGGGGAATTTTTAGCCTGAGTGTTTGGGGAGAGGTTGTATCCTCTGGGGGTCCATCTGACTGAGGAATCCTCCTCCCTTCAGCCTTGTGCTTCAGTGCAGCCCAGGGTAGTTCCAATAGCACTGGCCTGATTTCTGAGTTGCTGTAGGAACCACCACTCAGCCTCTAGAGTGATCTGCCTGATCAGATGGCTCTGCCCACTATCAGGGTGCTCTACTCTGGAGTGGATAGCCCACCAGCCTTTTGTGGTGCTCCTCTTGCAGAGAGCACCCCCCCCCATACACACCCTACAGTGCCACAGGATGCTGTGGAATACACCATCCCAGCTCATGGTGAGATCATGCAGTGCAGCACCATACTTGTGGGTCCACAACAATCCAACCAATGGACCCTTGGAAGACTACCCAACTTGCCCTCCAGATAGCAGTACATTGGTTCACTAGTGAAAGAGTGAAGTCACAAGACAATAAAGTGTTAGGCTAATTCCATAGCAACATTACTCACAGGAAGTTTGAAGACACAGTCCTTATATGCCTCCCAGAGAGAGTCAGTGCTCTTTGAGTCCTTGGAAAATGACATCTGATTCCTCAAAATCAATGCAAGGCAAACAGCAATCAGTGCCAACAACCTCAATGAAAAAACAGAAGAAACAGAAGGTTATGGTAGAAGATGCCCTATATCAAACGACATGCACAGAAGAAGCAGACATTGATATGCCAACTTGCTTAGAAGAAGCCAACATGGATATGCCACAGAAAGAAAATTTCAGAGTGATTCTTGGAGTCACACATGACATGAGGAAAACAATATGGAAAAAAGGATGAATTAATAGATGAGATAAAGTCCACACTCCAAAGGGAACTACAACAGCTTAGGGATGAAATAATAGAAAACAGCAGCAGAATCACGGACTTTGAGAACAGACTGGAGGAAGCTAATTATCGCATCAGTGACCTAGCGGATGGCCAAGTGGAATTTAACATATAAGCACAAAACTTGAATGATATTATCAGAGCAAATGAAGAAAATGTAAGATCTATGGCTGATGCTACAAGGAGAAATAACATCAGAATTATTGGCCTACCAAAGGAAGACATAACAAAGAAGTCATCTGCAACAATAACCAGAGAATTCCTGTAGGAAAACTTCCCTAGCTTAATGAATAAAAACCAGGCAACCATTCAGGAGGGCGAAAGAACACCAGCTATACGGAATCCCAAGAAGTCACCAAGACACATAACAGCTAAACTATCCAGCTTTGAGGAAAAGGAGAGAATCCTGAGAGCAGCTAGGGAAAAAAAAAAAAAAAAGACAATCACATACAAGTTTCCCAAATAAGAACATGCTCACACCTATCAGCAGACACTATGTAGAAGAGGAGAGAATGGAGTAATATACTATAGTAATATAGTAATATAATAGAAGAAATCAAACCTTACAAAAGATCCTTGCTGACCCAATATGGTCAGAAGAACAGCATTCATCAAGCATAAATAAGAGAATGTCAAATAGAACAACCTCACCTAGAGGGCAGCAAAGAGAAGAGAGCCCTGAAAATAGGAATAACTTAATGGTGGAAAGGAATGAGGAATGATCAACCCTCACACACACATCCACAGCACACTGAAAAGAAAGGGAGGTGGGAAAACACTCAACATGAAAGATAGAAGGTGACATCACATATTCCACAGTTAGAGATAATTACCCTAAATATCAATGGACTGAACTCGGGAATCAAAAGACTGCGGCTAGAAGCCTGGTTTAGAAAACACAACCCATCAATCTGCTGCCTATTGAAGACACATCTCAAGGCTTCAGATAAAAATAGGCCAAGAATAAAGGTTGGAAAAAGTCATATCAAGCAAACAACAATTCAAAAAAAGCAGTGGTGATAATCCTAATCTCAGATAAAATTGACCTCAAAGTACAAACCATAAAAAAGAGATAAGGAGGGACTGTGGCAGTCATGCGCTTATGTCAATTTCATGATTGAGATGTAGGGGTGGAGTCTAGCCTGTTAATCTGGAGATAGCCATTAAGTAGCCAATGAAGCCTCTGTGTGGGGATGACTTTCTCCTGAGAATTCTGGGAAGTCTCACGGTAGTTCCCTTGTGGACATGAGAAGCCATCTTCACAGTTGTTGGGAGTCAGTCTCTGCGACGACGAACTATGAACAGGACAACATGGCAATGTCCCAGGAGCTGTTGGAGCTGGAGGAGAAGCCACACTGCCTTACTCTGATGGAACCAGACCTCTAAAGCTGGAGAAGAAACATGGAGACCCCTGCCAGTGCTGAGTTGCTTCTACCACCACTGGATGTTGTTGATGGACCCTGAGCCCTGAAATCAAGGAGCCATGGGGAGACCACTGCCAGTGCTTGGATTCTGCACCCACTGACCTGTGACTTTGTGAGTCAGAAGGAGACTGGTATCAGGCATATGTGCGAATACCAGACTTATAACTTTGAACTGAAGTGAGTTGGAATGCTTTCTCAATGTTCTATTCCTCATGTAAATAAACTTTACCCTTATATCTATATGTGTGTCTATGAATTTGTTTCTCGAGTCTACCCAGACTATCACAGGGACACTATAAAATGCTCAAGAGAAGTGTAGAAAATGAACCAAAAAGCATTTTAAACATATATTCCACTAATGTGAAAACCACTGAATACATAAACCAAACACTCCAAAAGATGAAAAAAGAAATTACAGTCCCAACAATTATAGAGGGTGACTTCAATACACCACTCTCTGAGAAAGAGAGATCACAGGGAAAGAAACTCAACAAGCTGGCTAGAGATCTAAACACTGCAATTAGACAATTTGGTTTGGTAGATGTCTATAGTTTTTCACCCAAACAAAAAACAATTCACATTCTTTTCATCCCCACATGGAACATGAAACATGTGGTAGATCACATGCTGTGACATAAGGCAAATCTACATAAATTTAAGCACATTGATATCATACAGAACTCTATCTCTCAGAGCACTGTGTCATAACATTGGAAATCAACAATTGGATGATGAAGAGAACTAGAGAAAATAGTTGGAGAGTGAATAATTCTCTATTGCAAAAGGCCCAGATCAGAAATGAAATTTAAAAGTTTAAAAATTTCTAGAAACCAATGAGAATGAAAACATGATATACCAATATTTATGGGACACAGAAAAGTCAGTCTTCAGAGGAAGTTTCATAGCAATACAGGTACACCTGAAAAAGGAATAGCATCTTATAACATATGTTGTCACAGAACTTAGAATGACTACAGCAGAGTCAGCAGGACAATCCCACTAATGGCAAAACAAAAGAAATAATAAAAATCAGGCTGAGATTCAGGAGAGGGAAAATAGGAAAATGATGGAAAAAATTAATGCTGCTAAAGGTTGGTTCTTTGAAAGAATTAACAAAATTCACAAACCACTGACAAATTTAACCTAAAAGAAGATGGGAAAAAGTTCAATAGGAAGAATGAGGGAAGAAAGAGAGGACATCACAACTGACCCAATGAAAACAAAAGGATAATTGCACAGCATTATAAAGTACTGTATTCAACAACATGGAAGACATGGATAAATTCTTGGAAAAACAGTCCATCTCTGGACTATCTCCAATGGACATTAAGAATCTCAACACACCCATAACAATAGAAGAAATACACAAGGTTATCAAGGGATTAACAACAAAAAAAAATCACCTCACTAGATGATTTTACAGTAGAATTTTACCAAGCATTCAGAAAAGAAATGACACCAAGACTACACAAATCCTTTCAAGACATAGAAAAAGATGACAAAATCCTGAACTCCTTCTATGAAGCTAGTATAACACAGATACCAAAGCTGGGCAAAGATTCCACAAGAATTGGGAACTACAGACCAATATCCTTCATGAACATGGATGCAAAAAATCCTTAATAAAATACTGGTTGATAGAATACAAAAGTATGTAAAATAGATAATTCACCATGACCAAGTGGGGTTCATACCAGGAGTGCAGGGGTGGTTCAATATACAAAAGACCATTAGTATGATCTGCCATGTTGACATGAAAAAGTATAGGGACCACATGATAATATCAATAGATGCCAAAAAAAACATTTGACAGCATCCAACACCAATTCCTGTTTAAGGCACTCAAGAAGATAGAAATAGAAGGGAAATTCTTCAAGACAATACTGACTATATATAAAAAACCAACAGCCAGTGTGATAGTCAGCGAAGAAAAGACAAGCACAACTCCACTGAAAAAAAGGACCAGACAAGGATGTCCCTTGTCCCCTCTCATTCAATATCGTACTGGAGGTTTTAGCTAACAGTATAAAGCAAAGAAAAGACACCAAAGATATTCATCCAGGGAAAGCAGAGGTAAAATTATCATTATTTGCAGATGATATGATTTTATACATAGAAAACCCCAAAAGCTCCACAAAGGGAATATTGGAAACAATAGAGGAGTATGCAGAGTGACAGGATACAAGATCAATAATCATAGGTCTATCGGACTGCTGCTGTACACATCAGATAAGCCCACAGAAGAGGAGATAAAGAAAGAGATGGTCTTCACAATAGCCACACACAAATGGAAATATCTAGGCATAGACCTGGCTAAAAGAACAAAAAAACGATATGACAAAAATTGCAAAACACTATTACAACAAACCAAGAGTGACTTCAAGAAATGGAAGAATATCCCATGCTCGTCGATCAGAACACTCATTGTAGTAAAGATGTCAGTTCTACCCAAGGCACTATGTAAACTTAATGCAATATCAATACAATTACCCTCATCTTTCTTCATCTTTCTTCAAAGAAATGGAAAAAAAATGGTTACCAACTTCATATGAAGAGGGAAGAAGCCCAGCATTAGCAGATATCTCCTCAAGAAGAAGGACACCATGGGAGGGATTGCTTTACCTGACTTTAGCACATACTACATAGCCACAGTGGTCAAAACAGCATGGTATTGACATAATTATAGATACTCAGAACAATGGGAAAGAATTGAAAACCCAGAAATACAAACAACAGTATACAGACAACTGATGTTTGAGAAGGATCCAAAAAATATCAAATGCGAAGCAGATGCCATTTTCAACAAGCGGTGCTGCAAAAAATGGATATCTACCTGTAGGAAAATTAAGCAAGATCCTTACGTTACTCCATGCACTAGAATAAACTCAAGGTGGATCACAGACCTCAAAGTAAAGTCCCAAACTATTAGAAACATCAATGAGGGAACTGGGACCAACCTGAGAATACTGGCACAGGGATTACATAGTCTATCAAAAGTAGAGAAGGACACAAACACAGAGGAGGCACAAATAGACAAGTGGGATATACTGAAGATAAAACACCTGAGCATATCGAAAGAATTCACCAAGAGAGTAATAAGAGAGTCCATGGAGTTGGAAAGCATCTTTAGCAATGACAAATCAGATAAAGGCCTTCTTACTACAATCTAAAATACCCTGATAGTTTCAAAAAATAGCAAAACTAACTGCTTACTGAGGAGGTGGACAAAGGACCTGAACAGAAGTTTCACAGAGACAGAAATCCGAATGGCCAATAAACATATGAGAAAATGTTCCTGATCATTAGTCATTGGAGAAATACAAATCAAAACAATGAGATACTACCTAACATCTTCAAGGATAGCCCAATTCAAAAAACAAGAAAGCAATGTGTTGGAGAGGCTGTGGGGAAATAGGAACTCTTATCCACTGTTGGTAGACTTGTAGGTATGTACAGCCACTATGGAAATCAATTTGGCGATATCTAAAACAGATGGAAATTGTACTCCCATATGACCTTTCAATCCCCCTAGCTGGGCATATACCCAGAAGAGGCAAGCAGCAAACCACGACCAGACATCTGTGCTCCAGTGTTCATCACAGCATAGTTTACAATCGCAATGATTTGGAAGCAGTCCAAATTTCCATCAACTGATGAATGGATTAAAAAACTGTGGTACATACATACAATGTGTTCATCACTAAAAGCAGTGATGAACGCATGAAGCACATCACCACATGGGAAGAACTGGAGGAAATTATGTTAACTGAGGTTAGCCAAGCCCAAAAGGACAGATACAACATGAGTCTGCTGAGGTAAGTTTCAATAAACAAACAAACAAACAAACAAAAACCCATAAACAGGGTATTGGGAAAAAACTGCTGTATACAGAAATGCCTGGGGAGAGGGCCAGATAGTATGGCAGGGGCCAGACCAAATCTAGGGCTGCATATGGTAGCCAGCTGGAATGGGTGGACGGGGGTGAGAGGTGGGTCAGATGGTGATTTGTAGGGAGGGAATGGGGTACTAACCCAACCAAGGGGAGCGTATTCTTTATATCTTTACATGGAAAGAGGGCCCAAACTTAAACCCAGTGTTCCAGCATGTGATTGCAGCATGACAGCATGGAGGGGTCTGAGCACTCAACTCCAATCCCAACAAGAAGAACAGTGGCCTCTCCACCAAAGGAATTTGCCTTGAAGGTCAGCATTAAAGCTGCAGCTTGGGGAGTGAGATATGCCTGACCAGAGCACATGAGAACAAGTGAAGAAGTAGGAAGAGAGAATGAAGTGCATCCTGGCCCACCAAGCCTTCAAGACAATATTCCCACTCAGAACAGCTGATGCACAGACAGGATCATATGGCCAATCCCATTATGAAATATGGCTACCCTCGCTGACCCAAGGTTTTTCAGGGTTACCGTTGGAGAAACAGGATCAGCTTTATACCCTGTTGGACGCAACCACACCATGGCAAAACACTAAGGGTGTTCAACAGAGCATGGGGTTCCCAATGGAGTACCAAGGATAAACTTTGGGGCCAGTCTATGGCATGTCATCTGACTCAACTAGAGGACACCCTTGAGTCTAAGTGGAGGGAGAATGTTTTGAGAGTGATGATGGAAACAAGTGAGCAAATGTGGTCTGTACACAATTGATGTATGTATGGATCATGATGGGAGTTGTATGTGGCCCCCTAAAATGATTTATTAAAAAAAAGGGGGGGGGAGAGGAGCTTATACCAAGGACACAAGTAGAAAATATTTGGAAATGAATATGTCAACATGTGTACAAATATGCTTGATACAAATGATGCATTGGATGTCATAGGGGCTGTAAGAGCCCTCAATAAAACCATTGAAAAAAAAAGGGAAAAAAAGAATGCACAGTCATAAATACATCCCAAAACATTTTAACAAATACAATTTCAGCAAATTTAAAATTTTGTACTATGAAATTCAAGATAGATGTGTGTACCAAACTATAACACTGAAGAGGAGAAAAAAACAGCAACTAAAGGGGGTGGGTGGGCTATGATTGGTTAGCAAAATAAGATGAAGCACCATCCTGTATAAAGTAGACATACTTGATAGACATTCAGAAAACAAAGACATTAAGAAAATTAAAAATAAGATTGGATCAGTCAAACACAAATAAACATAATAGGTCATGATATAGTTTTCTGACAGGAGAAAATTAAAAGCATTAAAGAGGTAAAAGAGGGAACTTTACAGTGCTAGAGAAGCTACATTTTACAAGAAAGTTGTATCCATTATTAATATTTAAACATGAAGCAGAGACCACAAAAGTTTCAAGGAGAAACTGACACACAAATGTAATTTTAGAATTTCTTAAGGGGTAAAGTTAAGTAAACAATTTACCAAAATTGACCTCAGTAAAGGCATAAAATATAAAAAATTAATAATATAGCAATGATTATTGTTAAACACAATTAATAAAGTTCAAAATAATGCACCTTTTTAACCAACTTAGCAATATTTATTTATCCAGAGGGACACCAGAGAGCTCCCAATAAAGTTAGGAAAAGGATATGGATGAGAATTATTTTACTATTAATTAATATCACTTTAAAAACATAAGTATGTAAAAATAAAACATACCCATGCCCTTATGAAAAGATAATTGAAGATATGAGTGCTACAGCATAATGTGGTAAGGAAAGCAGTTATCAAAATGAATCACATCTGATATCTTCAAGGCTTATTTTCTAACAAGGAGCCATCTAAGCGATGTCAACTTATTCCACATGGAAGAAGTCTACCTGCCTGTGTGATCCAAGGGTTGTAAATAATAAATTCCATAGCAAATGAGGGAATGATAGCAGAGCTTAAATTGTGAATACCTGATTTGCAGAAGGCTATAGTTGACTATAGAAGTCCCAAATTCATTTTCAGATTCCCTACATAGATTTAACTTCCAGTGAATCCCCTTTGACCATAGTGGAGAGATGTAAACAATCTCCTATCAGACCGAGAGCATTATAAACTTAACAGCAGAGGTAGATAGGTTAAAATGTAAAGCCTTATTATTTTATCTCCTTTTGAACCATTTAAAAGTTGCTTTATATTTTAAAAAATACATCCCTCTGGAGACACAATGCACAACAGAAAGGACTGGGAAAACAATGATTCCTAGGGGCACGAGAGAGGGGAGGAAAAGGGGATATGGACAAACACATGAAGGGTGGTGGGGGAGCAACAAATGGTCTGCAATCGATGGAAAGGTGGGGGTAGGAGGCCTGGTTGGGATTAAGCAAGGACAATGAATCTATGAGGAAACACTGAAATGCCAATGAAGGTGGAACAAGATGGTGGGGCAGGAGGGAGATGGGAAGAAATAGAGGAAAGAGCTAGAAGGCAAAGGGCACTTGCAGAGGTCTAACATAGGTATGTCCATACATAAATACAACTATCTGTAATAAGGTGGGAATAATTTAAGAACATATCTGTAGGCCAAATATTAGGGCAGCAGGTGGACCTTGGGCCCTCACCCTGGTGCTCCCTCAATGCAAGAACACTTTTTTCTATGAACCTGGTATTCCTCAAGGCTCACTGGCCTAACATGATCACTGAAGTAAAATGGATGCACAAGCAAATGTGGTGAAGAAAGCTGAAGGTGCCTAGCCATCAAAGGATATATTGTCTGGGTTCTTAAATGTCTGAAGATAAACAATGCATCATCTACTTGGGAAGAGATCACACCCACACAGAAGAAGGACAACAGCCAGTGTGGCCACATGGTGGTGAAAGATCTAGCCAATAGACATCAAATGCAGGGGGGCGGGGGGAACACATATCACTGTGTGCACACATTCCCAAGGTGCCCACTGAGGACATGTGGAAGCATGAGCAAGGGTGGTGAAGAAAGCTGATGGTGCCCAGCTATCAAATGACATAGCACCTGGGGTCTTAAAGGCTTGAGCATAAGAAGCAGCCATCTAGCTCAGGAGCAACAAAACCCACCATTAAAGAAGCTCACTTGCCTGTGCGATCATGAGGTGCTGAAACAATTAGGCATCAGGCATCAAAGAACAACAATCAAAATCAATGGACAAATTAACTCCTGATATTGCTGAAGACAAATGGATACAGAAGCAAACAGAGTAGAAAAATTGGTGGTGACCAGCACCAAATGATTGAATGTCTACAGTCTCAAAGACTTGAAGATAACCAAGTCACCATTCAGCACGGAGACAGCAAAGTCCACATGGAAGAAGCACACCAGCCTGTGTGATCAAGAGGGGCCAAGGGAGCAGGTATCGAGCATCAAAGAACAGGAATCACTTCATTACGAGTGAAGGGAGGAGCAGGGTGGGGACCTAAGGCCCACTGGTGGGTAATTGGTCACCCCTTTATAGGGGAGTCACAAGGAGGAGACAGACTATTCAAGGTGCAGCAGGGCAGTGATGAAGCATACAAGTTTCCTCTAGTTCCTGAGGTCTTCCTCCCCTACCACCTCCAACCGTCATAGTTCCAACTCTACCTTGCAAATCCAGATGGACTGGAGAAGGTACACTAGTGGAGAGGGGAGCTGGAGATGTGGGGAAACCAGGATGGGTGAACCCCTTCGGGCTGGAAGTTAGATTGGAACTACTGGGTGGGTGGAGAGAAGGTGGCGTAGAGAGACTCAACCAACTGCAAGGATCTACATATCTACATATGACCTGTCTGGAAGACAGGCATCAGGGGAGTGGGCTGAGGGAGGTGTCGGGCAGGGTAAGCTACGACAGAACAATAATAATTTATGAAGTATTGAGGGTTGATGGTGGAGGGAGAACCGGGTAAGGGGGGGAGGGTTGGAAAAGCCAATACCAACGGTTCAAGGGAAAAGGCAGATGTTTGGAGAATGATGAAGGCCGAGGATGTGCAAATGTGCTTGGCACAGTATATTTATTTATGTATTGGAAAAACGATGTACGAGCCCCTAATAAAATGATTTAAATTAAATAAATAAGTGCAGGACAAATTACACATGGCTTGAGCTTTTGATGAATACCCTTTGGCTATAGTCCAGGTATATGAATAACCTTGCAAGTGTGAAGAGGGCAACGGAAAGTAGATTTTTTTGTACAACTAGTCAGATTAAAAACTAAAATTTGCTTTTTGATCTTCGTTTTGATCTATTTTAAATATATTCTGTTTTTAAAATATTGTTTTCTTTTTGATTGGAATTTTACTTGCTGCTTTTTAATTAAAAAAAAAACCAATGTTTTCCAGTATATGAAATCCAGCATGGCTGGATCTATAGTAAAATAACCAGATTAATGGTTCACTGGGGATGTGTGCGGGATGGTTGCAAGGTAATGGTGTGTTTCAGAAGGTTGGAAGGAAAAAAAAAAGGAAAGTTGGATGGAAGGAAGGAAGAAAATATTCTGGAACAGATTATTCTGATGATTGTGTTTTGGAATTGATTGTTGTGATAATTGTGCAATTATTTATATTATAACCTAACTATTCAAATATATGATATGTGAATTATATATTTATAAACAATTATTAAATAAATAGAGAGACACACAAATAAATCTAGTATCTACTGCAATTAGATAAGACTATGCCTTCATTAGGGGGAAGAAGCTCCAGAGATATGTAATAATAGAAAATAATCCATTTAAAAAAAGAAAAGAGAAAGTAAAAAGCTATGCAAAATATGACTATAATACCTTTAATCTCTATGAGACAACTTTAGAACAATTCTGAGAGGTAAACTGATAAATATTCAATTTATTCAATCATCAATTTCACATCCTCAGATGGGAAGAATCACCATCATAAAACTCTGATTTCACTCTTCAGTTAATTTATGAGTTTAAAGTAATCACAAGAAAATAATAATCCCCTCCCCCTAGCTAGCCAATTTAATTTTGAGTTCATTTGTAACTTCCAGGCAAGATTAGCCTGGAAATATTAGGAAAGAAAGAAACTATATTCCTAGGATGCAAAATGTGCTATGTTGTTGTAGTTGTACCAGAGTCAACAATAGAAGATATTTGTCCTAAATAATTTCCTAAACGGAACCCAATTTTTGGTTGCTTGGTGTTTGGTTTGTTTGTTTTTAATTTTTTTTCTCTAAGCTCAAGTCTTTATGAGAATAGATCACCAGATTTTTCTCTTGCAGAGCTCCTGGTAATTTTGACCACCAAATTTTTAGTTAGCAGCTGACATATTGCACCAACAGGGTTCTTTAAACTCTGCTATAAATTCTGTAAAATTTGATACACTAAATTACTGGTGCATGAATAGATAAATGGCCTGGACTAAAATCAAGAAATGGACACAATTACTTATATAAACTTAGTTTCTAATGAAGGTGATGTTTCAAACTATTGGGGAAAATATTTTAAAATAATTGATGATGATATAAGTGGGTGGCAAAGGACAGCAAGATTAGTTGGCGACTTAATCTGTTTCCAATTTGAGACATAAGAGTGAAGGGGTGGAATTTAGTTTGTCAATCAAGTTGCAGCTCAATGGAGAAGCTAAGGATTTAAATAGCTCTCTGGGGACAGGACACACACTCTCTTTCTGTGACATATTTCTTCTGACAAGATACTTGGTACTATGCTAGAGCCCTGGGAGCTGGAGGAGAAACATGGAGACCTCTTCTATCACTGAGATCCATCAACTGCCAGTGGATCCACAAGACTTTCCACCCACTGAGCTGGGATCTTCCTGCATTCAGCATTATTGCATGGCTGCATTAGTCTAAAGAGAAATTTAAGGACTAGTATTGGATATGTGGGCTAATATTGGACTTATGGATTTGATTTGAACTTGGCTAGGATTTTCTCTTGATGTACAATTACTCTTATATAAAATTGCTTTTGTAAATACTTTTATTGGGGACATTTATACCTTTTATCATGATTCATACATTCCTCCAGTGTGTCAAGCACAATTGCATATATGCCACCATAATCATTTTTAATGTTTTCTCTTCCCACTTGATCCCTTGATATTAGTGCCCCATTTCTTTCCCATCCCTCCCTCATGAACCCTTGATAAATTATAGATTATTAATGTCATATTTTACATATTTTTCATATTTTACCCACTTTTCTGCTTTTTGTCCCCCTGGGAGAAGGTTCTTATTTGATCCTTGTGATCAATTCTTCCTTTCTCCCCCCACCTACCCCTAGTCCTCCTGGTATCTATACTCTCTTTGTTGGACCTGAGGGGTTTATCTATCTGGGATTCCCTGTGCTTTGAGCTCTTATATTTATTAGTGTGCATGTTCTTGTCTAATCTGAGTTGTGAGGTAGAATTGAGGTCTTGACAGTGGTGGGAAAGAAACACCAAGGAATTAGAGGAAAGTGCTTCATCAATGTTGCACAGGCTCATCTCTTCCCTGTGACATCTCTGTGAGGGGATGTCCAATTGTCTACATATGGACACTAGGTCTCCACTTCATGTCCCACCAATTTACCTTGGGTTTTATTCTGGGTCTTAGATGTATGATACCAAATACCAATGATATCTCTTTATCACATAGACTGGTGTGGTTCTTCCATGTAGGCTTTGTTGCTTCTCAGCTACATGGCCACTTGTTTATCTTTAAGCCTTTAACACCCAGATGTTCTGTCTTTAGATAGTCAGGCACCATCATCTTTCATCACATTTGCTTATACTCCCATTTTGTCATCAATGATCATGTCAGGAAGGTGAGCATCACAGAATGCCAGACTGTTAGAAGAAACTGTTCTTGTGTTGAGGAAGTACTTAGCTTGAAGCCTAATGTCCATCTTCAACCTTAATTCATAGCATACAGATATGTGTAAACAGTTCTATTCCCCTCCCATTATACACACACACACATGTGTGCGTGCTTCTATTTAGGCCTCTATAAATGTCCTTTGCCTCCTGATTTTTTCCTCTGTTTACTTTTTACTTCCTTTTTGTCCCACCATCATGTCTGGTGTTCATTTTTATTTATAAATACTCTCTGGTACATTGTCCTTGATTGAGCCCCACTAGGCAGCCTACCACCTTCCTTCCATTGATTTTATTTCACTTGTTATTCCCTTATCCCTGGGTTGCTCTGCCCTTTCGTTCTCCCACCACCCCTTTCCCAAATCCAATCAGAACCATTTCTCCCATTTTTTCATCCCTGAATTTTTTATATTATCTTTCCAGGTAGACATGAAGGTGAGTTAAAAGTGAAAAAAAAAAAACAGGCAGATTGAACAACAAAGGAAGTGAAAACATTAGCAGCAACAGCAAAAGACAAAGACAAAATAACAACAACAAAAAAGAAATCCTCTAACAAAAATGAAAAATCTTATAAAATGTCTGTTGATTGGCCTTTATGAATGTTTTTCCAGTCGAAACCAATGGGGTACGACACTCTGTCTCCAAAGTCTATTTTTGGTATTCCCTGAGGGTTTCACCATCTGCTCCGGGTTCTGCTCTGCTGCATATCCTCAGTGCTTTGCCCCAGTGATGGGGCCAGACTGTGTGCTATTCCCATACTCTATCTCCAGTGCTTTCCCCTGCAGTGTCATGGCTAAGTGATGTCATGCCCCATGGTAGAGTCAGTCCTACAATCCTCCTGTGTGCTAACTGCTCTAAGCAGGAACATGGTCCTTGGTGCTTGGTTGACCAGGATTTCCTCTTCTCCTTCTTTATAGCTTTGCTTTTCTCTGGTGTGCTCTAATTTGACACATACCTCCATAAGTTATAGCCACAGTCTTGTCCACTGAGGAGAATTCTGAGGGGGGTGCCCACATAGTTAGGCTTAGGGCCAGCACCAGAGACCTCTCTATTGATCCACTGCTACGTGCCGGTGTCGTATTCATGTCTTGGCACATCAGGTTGAAGCTTTCTCTCTCTCTCCCCTTTGGAGATATAAACAATACCCTGCCCTTGGATGGATTAGTGCCCTGCTAAATCCCCGCCCTACCTCCATGGATTTTTTTCTCTTTCTTTCCCCTTTTTATTTAGTTGGCTGCCATACGTATCCCTGGACTTGGTTTGGCCTCTGCCATAGCTGCTGGATCTCACCCCAGGAATGAATGAATATAGTAGCTTTCCCGCTAAGCCCCATTTTGTTTACGCTTACCTCAGTGGAATCGTGTTGCCTTGCCATTTTGTGCTTGACTTGCTCCACTTAGCATGATTTTCTTCAGTTCTTTCCATGTGAGAGTGCACTTCATGCATTCATTGCTATATTTAAGGGTTGCACAGTACTCCATTGTACATATGTACCACAGATTTTTTATCTATTGGTCTGGAGAAGGAAATTTGGGTTGTTTCCAATTCATTGCCAATTGTGAACTGTGCTGTGATGAATATTGGGCCACAGATGTCTGACTAGGATTTGTTTCTTGCCTCTTCTGGGTATATAAATGCCCAGTTGGGGAATTGCTGGGTCTCTTAGTAGCTCAATCTCCATAGGTTTTAGATATCACTTAATCGATTTTCATAATTGCCATACATACCTACAGGTCCACTAGTGGTGAACTAGTGTTCCTATCTCCCTACAGGTCCAGGTATATATACATTTTTTCCAGCACCACTTAATGAATAGCTCATCTACTTCCTATTGGATATTTTGGGGGCTCTTATCAAAACTCAATTGTCTATATGTTGATGTTTTTGTTTCTGGGTCTTCAGCTCTTTTCCATGGGTACAAATACCTGTCTTTATACTAGTACCACACTGGTTTGACCACTATAGCTGTAAAATGCATTCTAAAATCAGGTAGAGCAAGTCCTCCCACTTTGTCCTTCTTGAGTTCTCTGCTCAAGAGAACTTCTTGTGAGCTTCTTCCTTCTTCATGTGATGTCGGTAATCAGTTTTCTCCAATTCTTTGAAGAAGAAGAATATTATTTGTATCAGGATAGTGCCTTAGGCAGAAGTTACATCTTTATAAGTTGAGTCTTCCAATCAGTGAGCATGGGATATTCTTCCAGTTTGGGGTTTCTTGTAATACTGTTCTATAGATTTCCTTGTACAAATATTTATTTTTAGTAGGTATATCCTTAGATATTTCAATTTGTAAAGGATAGAAACTTTTAAATTGCTTCTGCTGTGATTTTGTCTGCTGTGCATATTAGTCTGTTATACTTCTGCTTGTTGATCCTGTATCTTAGCACTCTGCCATATCTCTCTATCACTTCCACCAGTTCAATTGTATTTTTTTTTGGTATTTTTGATGTATAGAATCATATCATCTATGAATAATGATAGTTTTGCCTCTTCTTTCCCCAGAGGCATACCTTTGATATCTTTTCTTTGTCTTATGTTAGTTATGACCTCCAATATGATGGCATCCAATACAAGGGGCATCTTTTTTTGGTCCCCTTTTCCAGTGGAATTTTTTTTTTATCTTTTCGTCATTGATTACCATGTTGGTTATTGGTTTTTCATATGTACCATGTATAATGTTGAGGAATTTTCCTTCAATTCCCACTTTTTTGAGTGTCTTAAATAGGAATGGGTGTTGAATATTATTGGATGCTTTTTCCAAATCTATTGATGGTATCATGTGGTTCTTAATATTTTTTCCTGTCAATGTGGCAAATAAGGCTAATGGCCTTTCTTATGTTGAACCATCCCAGCATCACTGGTGTGACTCCCACATGTTCTTGGTGGATTTTTTTCTTTTTTTCTTTTTTTAAAAATTTTAAATCATTTTATTGGGGGCTCACACATCATTTTTCACAATATATAAATAAGCATACTGTGTCAAGCACCCTCACATATCCACTTCTATTATTGTTCTCCAATCATCCGCCTTTTCCCTTAAGCCCCTAGTATCAGTTTTGCCATTCCTTCCCCTCTTCCCCTGGTCTCTCCTCCCCACCAACCCTCAATATTTTATACACTGTTATTGTTCTATCATATCTTACACTGCCCGACCTCTCCCCCAACCCACTCCCTTGATGCCCGTCCTTCAAATAGGAGCTTGTGTGTATATCCTTGCTGTTGGTTCCGTCTCTCTACCCTACCTTCTCTCCAGCTTTCCAGTATCTCCAATTTAACCATTGGCCCGAGGGGGCCCATCCTTCCTGGTTTCCCCATATCTCCAGTTCCCCTCTATGCTAGTGTGACTTCTCCAGTCCATCTGGATTTGCAAGGTAGAGTTGGGATCATGATGGTTGGGGGGTGGGGAGAAAGGCTTCAGGAACTAGAGGGAACTTGTATGCATCATCACTACCCGGTTGCTCCTTGACTGGTCTGTCTCCTCCCCGTGACTCCCCTGTAAAGTAGTGACCAATTACCCACTAGTGGGCCTTAGGTTCCCCACCCTGCTCTCTTCCTCCTTTGTAATGATGTGATTCTTGTTCTTTTGTGCTCGATATCTGCTCCTTTTGGCCCCTCTTGATCACGCATCCTGGTGTGCTTCCTGGTGGATTTTTTTAAAATATGCTTTTGTATTCTCTCGGCCAGTATTTTGTTAAGGATTTTTGCATCAATATTCATTCAGGATATTTGTCTGTAGTTCCTAATTTTTGTGGAATTCTTGCACACTTTAGGTTTCATAGTTTTTCTAGCTTTATTTACTATTTTGTATAAAGCTCTTTCTTGCACACATAAAAGTGGTATGGATTTGTTTCTCTTGTCAACCCAGACTAACAACCAGAAGACATTTTTTAGATGGTCAGAGATTAAGTGTTTTTTGTTTGTTTTTTGTAGATTCATCTATACAAGGACTAAAACAAAGCATGACTACTAAAAAGAAAAACATGAGTGAATTTTAAATTTTGGGAAACTTTTCAGGTGATGTAAAGTCAAGTATCAGTAAGGAAAAGTATCATAGTATAATAATGTGAAGATCATTTAAATAGACAAGAAAATGATAAGCAACCTTATTGAAAATGAAGGTAAAGAAGCCAACATTTGCATTAGTAATATCAAAGAACACATAGGGAATCGAAGTCAACACTGGTACAGATCACATTTTGGTTGTTTCTATACCAATTCATACCTCAATAAGGCTCTTCCTCTTTTTCATTGAATCTCTACTTTAATAAGCATGATGCCCAACTGTAGGTATTGGTCCAACTTGATAAATTGTCCAAAGTACATGAGGCAAAGTTTTGACATCCTCATTTCTAAGGAGAATTCTTCCAAAACATTTGCTTGTTGTTCTGGTAGTTCATAATACATTTAATATTTTTCACCAATACCATAATGTAAAGGTATAAATTATTCTTTGGTGTTCTTTCTTCCAGACACATGATGTTGCTCAAAACAGCAAGACTTGATTCGGATATGCTTATGTCTTCAAACTGAGGTCTCTGCTTTTTAACATTTAAAGAGGTCTTTGGCTGAAGATTTCTTGAATGCAACTTCATTTCATTTCCTGACAACCTATGAGAACTGAATCTAAGTGGAATTAAATCCTTAGTAGCTTCAATATGTTGTTTCCTTTCATGATGTTGCTTATTGTGAAGAAATTTCTTTAGTGTTGACTTGTCATCCATACTGCAGGCTACCATTTTTGATAATTGTCAACAAGTGTTTTAAACACTATTCACTTAGTTCACTTCCAGAAAGGTCAAGCCATCTGCATATCACATATTTTTTAAGGACTCCTCCTCCAATCTTGTTGCTTTGCTCTTTTTATCTACTTCAGTTTCTCACATTATTTGCTCTGTATACAGGCTGAATACAAGTTTGGTAAACAAATACAACCCTGACACAACCTTTGAGATTTTTGGTTCCGCATGAATACAGGTGAGTGTTCTAAAATATCTATCATTTATATTCTGTTTGATTTGTTATTATCCAAAATGAGTTGAATAGCCAATAAACACAGGCAGCTTTTCCTGGTATTCTTTGCTTTCAGTCACTATGCATCTGACAGCAAAAATATTATTCCTTATTTCATGTCCCCATCTGGCTTGACTTTTGAGCCATTTTTCTATCAATATATTGCTCCACACATTTTGAATGATCTTCAGTAAACTTTTACTTTCATATGGTGGTGTAGTGGTTATGAGTTGGACTGCAATCTACTAAGTTAGTAATTCACAACCACCATCAGCTCCAGGAGAGAAACACTGGCTTATAGCTCCACTAAACAATTATAGTGTTAGACACTCTCAGGGCGGTGTACATATGAGTCAGCACTTACTTAATGGCAATGAGTGTGGAGTTTTATGAAATTATCTGATAATTTTCACATTTTGTTGTGTCACCCTTCTTTGGAAAAGGCATAAATATTGGTTCTATACAAGCGATTGACCATATAGCTATCTTTGAATTTCTTGGCATGAGTGAGTAGGTGCATTCAGTATTGCCTCCATTTGAAATGACAGTAGCATAACCACTATCACCACAGTAGCATACAAGCCAATATAGTACTGACAAACTGACAGATGACTGGGGAAACAGAAGAGTAATTAGTTGATATTTTATTTTTTTCATGGTTGGTGAAGTTAAAAGTGGAATTTGTGCTGCATGATCAAGGAAATGCAAATGTAAAACCAAAGCAGTTAAGTACAAATATTATAATTTTGAATTTGAGTTTCAAAAATATAAAATCATAATTTATTTTTACTTGGAAACAAAAAAATCTTGAGCCATATCAAATGAAAAATACCTAGCAATTATTACTGACACATTGAAGATGAGCACTCATAGCATTCTAATTTGGCCTTCAAATACTCTTTTAGATGAAATGGAGATTGCTATAATAATGGCTGATTTCAGGCCTGGGCAGGAAATATACAAGATGAATTTGGAACAATTTCAAAAAGTCATACAAATAACTGGAAAAATTAGACATTTCAAACATTAAGACTCTATAATTGCACTGAAACAATGTAACAAATTCCTTTATTGATCACTATTTGAAGATGCTCAATTAATTAAATAATAATTTGAAGTAGTTGTAAATAACAGGAAATAGTCCATTTGTAAAGTTTTAACCAGGGATCCTGGTGGCGGAGTGGGCCAAGTATTAGGCTTCTAGCCAAAAGATCAGTGGATAGGTTAAGTATTAGGCTGCTATTCACAAGATCTACTGTTCAAACCCACCAATCATTCTGTTGGAGAAATGTAAGGTAATCTGTTCTCATAAAGAAATGCTACATAACAATACTACTCTGTCCTGTAGGGCTGCTATGAGTCTGAACCAGTTTGATGGCAGTGAGTTATGGATTAATGGATATAGATTTGTATAGCAAAAGCTAAAAAAGCAGGAACATGATGTCTGTGTTAGGCAGAACGCTATCCAATAAGGAAATCTCAAATGTGTTTCACTGAACAAGTAATAGGAAGGTAATGTCTCCATTCCATTAAGCTTAGAATTTGTGAGACCCAAGAGAATCAAGGCAGTCCCATGCAGATCTGGCTTTCGTAAGTTCATTGAATAATGAAATGGCTGCCTAAATCAGAAAGGCAAACAGCTCTGTACTTCCTGAATATATGAAATTTTGAATTGGTCTTTCAAAAGTAAACAAATGAATATAAACTAAACTTCTCAATTTTTATAGCACAAAGTGTCAACCAAATGCAAAAAAAAGAGAGGGACACAAATAGTAAGTATATTCTTCTGGAACCACTATAGGACAAATGACCTTTCAAAAAAATAACTAAAGTAGAAGGGAAAAAGAGAAAGAGGGTTGAAGAGAAGTTTACAGATTAAAAAAGCTTGAAGGGCAAATCAATCAAAGACTATGTGACCCTTCTTTGAATTATTATTGACCCAGTAGGAAAAGAAAAATGTCAAATAATTGAAAACTTGAACATCTACTGGATGTTTTAAAATGTTTCACATGATTGCTAGATCCTGATTTAGGTGTGATATTGTAAGACAGTAATTTTTTCAAAATATAATAATCTGGGCCTTTTTAGAATAATACAAAATACAGATTAAATGATATGATGTCTATGACTTAATTCAAGAAAGACTGATAGGAAAGACAAAAATAGATGAAGCAAGATTCGCCATGAGTTGATCATCAGTAAAGCAGGTTGACAGACGTGTGGGAGTTATTTATGCTATTCTATCTATTTTTATATATGTATTTAATTTTTCATAATTAAAAATGATAAAATCATAGTGCTAAAATTGGGGCACAATCCTCCCAGATATCATAGGATCATTTAACTAAACTAAGAGAAAGTGCTCTATTATTCCTGCGTTAACAAATCTGAGATCATCCCATCTCTCTATAACAAAGGACAGTAATAGAGGCAATAAATTCTCTTCCTTTCTCCTCTGATTCTTTCAGTATTTCCAGACATTCATTCAGCATGTAGTTATACAGCTGCTGATATTGTAAAACTGTTGCTTAGCAACATGTTAATGGGGAAAAAAAACACTTCTTAAGCATTCAAGTTTTGTCCTTTGAAGTGTACCAGTTCAGCATATGATACCTCCCACAGTTCAATTTAACAGGAGGAAAATATCAACACTGAATAGAGTTTTTTTTTTCAATTTTAATTTTTATTGTCTTGTCAACTAGGTCTGACTTTAATAAGAACATTTAAGAAATTGAGTATGACAATGATCCCAGCAACGAAACATAAACTCAGTTAACTTTAGTGGAAAGAAAAGCTTTGTGTGGAAAGATTGTAGCTCTCTGTCCCTACCTGCAGGAGCCCTGTTGATGCTGCCTGGTAACTGCTGGAATACTGACAACAATGTCAGCAATGCAAACCCATCAGCTGCCCCAAGAAAGATGAAGCTGCCTTCTTTGAAAACCCTCTGTAGGCTTGTTATGTGTAAGAATTAACTCTGTGACAGTGATGGGGATGGAAGGGGACTTCAAGGACAAGAGGATATGTGGGGAGAATCCTTTGAATTTTATGGTTCATTCGGTGTTACTTCAAAAACATTACCATTAGGTTCTGTTTTAGTTCTCACTTCCTTCTCTAGCAAATCAAAATACTTGATGAAAAGTTTTGAAAAGAAAAAGCAAATTTCTAATGCAAACCACTATGTTTCCTTGTGGAAGAGACCATATCTCAGAACTTCTCAAATCCAAATAAACTTTACCTTTCCTGGACATTTTAATAAAACACCGATTTTAACTCAGCAGGCCTAGGGTGGAAGGTTTGAGTTTGGGCATTTTTAGCAAACTCTCATGTGATGCTGATGTTGGTGGTCAGGAAGACCCCACTTTTACAGAAAGACCCTAGATCACCTGGAATGATCAGCACTTAGCAAATGTTGATTCCCAGCCATGGTGTGACTGTAACATGTAACAAGTTAAATGTTAAAGAGATCTCCGTTAAAATATTGGGTTGCTTTTTTTTTGTCTATACACCATTAGAGTTATTAGTTTGTTTAGAGATTCATATTCTTCATCTGGTTAAAAAATGGACGAATGAACACATTTTGTGAAACTTGAATGTGATAATGATATCACTTGTAAGGTTCTTAGCTCAGGGTCAACCACATAGTAAGTGCTCTGTGAAGGAGTATAATTCTTCACCTTCTTCCTTTCAGAGGCAGTGTGAAAAATTAGAAAGAACACTCAACTCTGATTCAGAAGATAGATGCTTGTCACCGCCACAAATCAAATTTAGAGTTGTTTTTTTTTGGTAGTGAAGGCGGGGGATTCAGTTTACACAGCTGCCATGTAGAATGGTTGGATCCAATCTCTTCTGATTCATACATCCTAGGAATAAGTTTTAGCTTCTCTGGATGACTCAATGTTATGAGCAGAACCAAAGCACTCCAAGGAATCAGCTGCCCGGTTCATCAACAGCACAGGCATTGAGAAGCAGCGGGAGGCAGAAAGCTTACCAGAACTGGATGAAAATCCAAACCCATAAGGTTCTGCTAAACACGGGATCTTCATTAAATCTGAGTCCTTTTTTAACAACAGAGTCAAGGAAGTGATTTAATTACTGGCAGACTGAAAGAGACAAATTAGAGAGCACACACTGTAAGCAGGGCAGTGAGCAGAGTAACTTTTAGTCCCATGAGGATGAGCCCACCGAACGTTCCTGCTGCCTTCCTGCGTACACATTTCCTGAGGTCTCTGTTGAGCAGAAGTCTAGATTCTTAAACAAATGTGCTTGGGTCTCTGCATTTTGTCCATCTCCTACACGTTTTACTGAAAATTTGTCAGCTTCTGTGTGAGTCATACATAAATGTACACATGAATCACTTCCTTCCTGTTTTACACTATGATCCACACCTCTACTCTTTTGCAAATTGCACACTGCCCCCACCCCCAAGTCCAATGGAAAAAGCATAAGCAAAATAGTTGGGGGGTTTGTGGTTTCAATAGTATGAAGATCATTTCTTTTTTGAGGATAGGAGTTCTCAGTATCATTTGGGACACTTTCCCATGTGCTGGAGTCTGGAAGAGATTTCTAAGGAGCTAGTGTAGAACTGAGAAAGCCATGGTTGCTGAGTGCCATTCAATGAGCTCTGACTCATGGCAGCTTTATACACAATAGAATGAAATACTTCCCTGTACCGCACCATCCTCAAACCTGTTCCTATGCTTGGTTCCATTGTTGTAGTCATGGTTGTCAATCCGTCTTGTTGAAGCCCTTCTTTTTCTCTGCTTCTTTACTGAACTTGATATTCTTCACCAGAGAAGGATCTGTCCTGACATCATGTCCAAAGTATATAAGAAAAAAAAGTCTCATTATTCTTTCCTCTAAGGAGCCCTATGGCTGTATTTCTTTCAAAATAGTTGTTTATCCTTTTAGCAGTACATAGTGCTTTCAGTATTAACCTTCATCACCACAATTTAATGCATTAATTATTCCGTGTTCTTTATTCAATGTAGAACTTTCGCTGAAACATAAGACAATTGAAAATATCATGGCTTGAGTCAGGCTCACCTGAGGCCTCAAAGCCACCTCCTTGCTTTTCAACCTCTAAAGAGGTAGTGGAGAGCAGCTATATCTAACACAGGCATTTCATGGTCTCTTGACTGCTGGTTCCAATGAGCACTAGTTGCAGATCTAAGAAAAGCAAAATCCTTGGTAACCAACATTTTATTTGTTGATCATGATATTAGGTATTGATCTAGTTTTGAGGATTTTGGTCTTTTCATTGAGTTTTACTCTATTTTAAAGGCTTATTCATTGATTTTCATCAGCAAATGTCTTAAGTCCTTCTTCAGCTCCTTTTCAGCATGCAAAATTTCATTAGCTGAATATTGCAATTTGCTAATAAGCTGTTCTCCAAACCTGATTCCACATTGTTCTTCATTTAATTAAACTTCTCTGATGATTTTCTAAGAATCCAAATTGAATAAGCATGGTGAGAGGCTATCTCCCACTTTTCTTGATTTTAAACCATGAAGTAGTCACTTGTTCCTTTCATACAATTGCTTCTTGATCCTTGAGCAAATTCTGTAGGAGCACAATGAAATGTTCAGGAACCATCTATCATTCTTTTTTTCAAGGTTATCCACAATTTTCTATGACCACATAATTGAATGACTTGACATAGTCAGCAAAAAAGAAAAACACAAATAAATATCTTTCTGACATTCAATGATATTCCTTGCTCCATATCCTCTTCTGAATCCAATCTAAACCTCTAGCAGCTCTCTGTCAATGTACTGCTGTAACCATTGTTGCATGATCTTCAACAAAAATATATTTGCATGTGATATTGTTTTAGAATATGAGTAATTCCTGGAGGCCTGATTAAAGCATGTTAAAGCTACCTTTGAAAGATGTGGAACTTCATTGTAAGATGGTGAACTACATACCACCTATGAACTTAGTGACTCCATTTCAGAGAGATTAAAAGTCTGGTAAGAAACGCAAAATCACTGCAGACTCACTGAAAAGACATAAACCAGCTACCAGAGTGGCACATAGAAGCTCCCCGGACACATCTGGGGAACCCTGATAAGACCTTGGTCAAATGCCAGAATGACATCAAAGAGCCAGCAAGACCATGAAAAGAGGCCCAATCTCTTCAAAGAGACTGAACTTTTGGAGCTAGGAACCAAGGAGAATACATCAGCACTTGCTCTCTCCAACTCAACCCCAGTGAGTACATTGATGAAGATCATAATTAACAGGACTAATATGATATGATGCTGAATTGATCTTATTCATAAATATTTTCAGTGCAATTTGAACTTATTTCTCCCTTGGTTCTTGCTCATATACCACTTCCTAAAATGGTGGAATGTCAACTAGCTTTTGCACAATGACTGTATTTTGAAGTTTTTGCACCATTCACTTTTCTTCCATAAGATCTTTCAATATTGCAAATTAAGGCTTGAATGTTTTCTTGATTTCTTTCAATTTCACATAAGCCAAGCATATTCTTCTCTTTTGGATTTTAATTCTTGTTCTTTGCACATTTCATTATGATCTTTGGCTTTGTCTTTTCAAATGACCCTTTGACTTTATCTATTCAGTTTTTCAACTTCATTATTTCTCCCATTTGCTTTAGCTATGTTTTGATTCAGAGCAAGTTTCAGTCTCTTCTGACATTAGAGTTGATCTTTTCTTTTCTTTTATTATTTTTAATTAAAAAATCGTTCTTGTCCTCTGAATTACCTTTTGCTTTGTTTATGAATGAAGCTCTCTTGATGCCATTTCACAAAACATACAGTCTTCTACCATTTGTATTAAACGTATCAAATCTGTCTTCTCGAAATTCAGATGAGACAGACTCAAGGTCATATTTTGTCTCTTGTTGGCTTGTTTTCATTTTTTCCAACTTTAACTTGAATTTCCATATGAGTAGTTTATGTCTTTTCCAAAGTCAGACCTGTCTTAGTTTTACCTCATAATATTGAGTTTCTCAACCATCTCTCCCCAAAGATGGAATCAATTTGAAGTCTGTGTATGTCATCTGGAGAAGTCCATGTGTATAATCACCCTTTGTGTTGTTAGTAAAAAATATTTGCTGTGAAGCCTTTAGTCTTGCATGATATCTCCAGTTCCATTCATATCACCACGTCCACATTTTCCAATGACTTGCCTTTTTTCTTTGTTCCACCTTTTGCATTCCAACTGTCAATAATTACCAATGCAATTTGATTGCAAGTTTGATCAATTTCTAATTGAAGTCTTTGGCATAATGCTTCAATTCCTTCCTCTCTACCTTTTGTGGTTGGTGCATAAATTTGAATAATAATAATTGTATTGATTAGATTCCCATAGAGTCAGATAAATATATCCCTACCAAAGACAGCATTGCACTTCACCATGTATTTAGAAAGATACTTTTTGCCAGTGAACACAATACCATTCCTCTTGATTGTGTTATTCCTGGCATAGTCAATTACGTGATTCTTCTGATTCAAAATGGCCAATACCCAACCATGTCACTCATTAATGCCTAGGATATTGATCTTAATTTATTCCATTTCATTTTTGACCACTCCAATTTTCCTAAATTCATACTTCAAACATTCCAAGTTCTGATCATTAGCATTCATTGCAAATGTGTTTTCCTACCTTGCCATTCTCCATCATCAAATGAAGAATCTGAAGGCTCCACTCTCACAGGTTTTGCTTCATTCATGTTACCAAGGTCTACTGTGTTCTGAGAAATCAGCACCCCCTATGTCACGCTTTGAATGTCCTCAGACCAGAAAGACCCATTCTCTTGTACCATCTCTTTCAGTTTTTTGATCCCTTTCATTAGACCTTTACTATCTGACAATGTTTTGAAGCTATACATTTGATCCTCAGCAGATTCTTCCTCTGATGTGGGGAGCCAAGGCTTTTTGTCTATTCTTAATCAGGAATCTCAGCTAAAACTTATTCATCTTGATGACCCTGCTGGAATTTAAAAGACAGAAAACAGCAAAAATAGCTCATTATAAAGAGGTTTTCATTACTGATATGGCCACACTGATCCAAAAAACAACTAGAGTACCTTTGAAACCTCAACATGGGGATTATGGAAGCTCTGGATTCTTAGGACACTGTTATCCTGAAAATTATTACATGACATCTAATTAATTTAATCAAAATTCAGGCTCTGGATGGGGTAATTTGGGTTCCAGCACTAACTAATTTTGAAGCCTCTCTTATGCTCTTTTCTTTCTTTTGTAAAAAAGTACAGCTATATTATCTTAGAATTCCTTTTTTTATCTTAGAATTCTTACATTAAAAAATTAGACTTTTGTCTTTGAAGTACTTAGAATGTTGACTAGAATATTGTATGAACTTTTCCTTATTTTCTTTCTTCATCTCCAGGCTTGTTTCCCCTTTATAGTAGTGATTCATGTGATTTCATACCTTTGGTTGTTTTTTGCCAATACTTTAAAATTTTGAGATTTTTGTTATTTTGTGTAAGCTATATATTTCTCTAATCTTAAAAACCAGAATTATAAGTCCACAATATGCATGGCAAAAAATGGTATTGGCTAGGATTTGACCCCATTTGAACATATCATGTTCTTTCCTTTGGTCACTATCCCCACTTCCCTCTACCCTGATTACTTCTACACTTTTCTTCATGTGCATTGCCTTCAGTATTTAAACATAAATTTTAATTTGCCTTTCCTTAATATTGTATCAAGAATACAAGACACATATGGGTGTAGTTAGATCACCCTTGCAATAGCAATCACCTTTTAACAAGCATGCACTAAAGATATGAAATGATGTGTATAACAGGTTCATCAATAGACTCATGTATTGGGCTAAGCCCTGGTGGCATAGGTGTTTGTGTGCGGGACTGTGGCCTGTGGGCTTGGTGGTTCAAATCCAGCGGTGGCTCTCAGGAGCAGTGCTGGGTAGCTCCCACGACTACCAGAGGCAGTGATGGTCCCCTCCCCTCCAAAAAATAGACTCATATTTAGGATTATTTGCACAGAGCACACTGTACTATTTAAAATCATATGTTCTTTCCTAGCAGTAGTGGACTGGGGTAAAAATGAGTGAGAATCTCTATCTGTGACTGATGCCCTTTAGTATTTGAAATAAAAGTCTAGGCAAATTTAGTGTGGGAGATAAGAAAAAAAGATACTTCAAAGCAAAATTCAATGGGAACATATGCAAACTTTCCTCACCCCACAATTCCTCTGACATCAAATCCATAGAGGAGCAGGGTGCTGTCAGGTAAGTGCTGCACTGTGATACTTTCTCTAGGTCTATGGTGTTGTTAGGCAATATATATATATATATATATATATATATATATATATATATATATACACACAGCATGAAAGAATATAACAGCTTTTTAGCCCACACAGCAGTATAGGGGCTCAGTTCAACAACTTCTGTGGAATAGTTGGTACACTTGAAGTCCTTCACCTCTGGAGGGTTACTGGATCCAAAGTTAAGGAAGCAGAATGCTGAGTCTATCCTCAGTAAATGCAGGCAGTCTGGCCACAGGCAGCAAATCACAGGATAGGTCACCAACATTCAGCAGCTCAGGATGGGAAAACAAAGTCAAGAACTGCAAGATGATAAGTTTCACCAACTTCAATCCCAAGCATTGTACCTACCAACAGTATGATGAAGCAGGTCTTGGAGAAAACTGAAGCTCTACAGATGAAATCCACAGGTTGTCCCATACTTTTTGGACCATAATACACACTGCCACCTGTCCTTCCAAAGTGGGGGAAAATGAGGATATGTCTTCTGGTCCAAAGATGTGGTAACCCAGAACATTTTAGTACACTGGTACTCTTTGATTCAGAATCTTTTTTCTGGTTTTCCTGCTCCAAAAACTGTGTCTTATAATCTGAAAAATATGGTAGCTCACAATATGAGGAAAAGAACTAGATAAATGGTGAGAGAGCAAAAGAGAGAGGAGAAAGAGAGAGAGACAGAGAGAAAGAGAGAGACAGAGAAAGAGAGAGAGAAGGCAGTGCCTTGTCTAGACATTTCTCTCTTTGCCCTCTAATCAAATTTCAACCTTATTAATCCCACATGTTCCTGTTGGCCAGGTTGGTACACTAAATCTACCTATCACAGTCTACCCCTTGCCAACTTGGCACCTACACACAATTCTTCAGCTATATATAATTTCAAGATACTATTGAAATCACACTTACCCCTAACATCATGCATCTATCAAATAGATACTTCCATCTATCTAATAAATGAAAGCACACTGAATCTAATTGTATCAGTACATCATACTTGAACAAAAGAAATATATCCAAAAAGCATATATAAAGAAGATAAATTGGCAATCATAAACCTTGCTTTTGCAACTGATTATGTGGTCATTAGTGATAGGTAGAATTACCTTCTACTACCCATTCAGTATTTCCTTTGCCCTCAACCAGCATCTCAGCTGACCATGGTTGTTTGCCTGGTGGGGTGACGCAGATCTTCATTTCTGAGGGGTCTGATTCATTAGATCTCTTGTCAGGATTGAGTTTCTGTAGTGTGTGATTTACTTTAATCACAGGGCATGGTAATATTAAGAGCCAGCCGTTGGGGTCTCCTAAATTCCAGACATACTCTTCTTTACTACCATTATGTAGCACCAGTCCAAAATATCCTTGGTAATCAGGATAAATAACACAACTCAGTACAGTGAAACCCTGCCTGACCTGTTGATTCAAAGGCACAAGAAACCCAAAGTGGCCAGGGGGCATTCTCAGCTGCCAGTTCAGTGGAATTAGTGCTGTGCTTCCAAGTAGGAGAGTTCCTTCCAGTGGGACTAAGATCTCTAGGCCTGAAGCTCATAAAGTTGCTGGGATAGGAAGCAAAAATTCTAAAGTGGGTCAATAGGAGTAAGAGTGAGTGGTATCACTCCAGCTTCCACTCCTTGGTTCTTAGACCCATGAATCCTGGTTATTGGAGACACAGAACCATATATACATTGCTGATTTAGCATCCTGTAGAACATTTCTTCAGTCCCACAAGTTGTTGTCAACTAGCTGGTGAAATAATTGTGTTGGTTGGAGGCCATTCCATTATTCAATCAAGCCAACTGCTTCAGGATGGTGAGAAACATGATATGACCAGTGGATTCCATGGGCATGGGTCCATTACTACACTTCATTTTCTGAGGAGTTCCATGATCTGAAGCAATGCTCTGTGGGATGCAATGTCCAAAGATAAGACATTCTGTAAGTACACAAGTTGTAGTTTTGGCAGAATCATTGTGTGCAGGGAAGGGACATTCATACCCAGAGTAGGTGTCTATTCCAGTAAGAACAAAATGCTGCTCCTCTGTGTTAATTCAGGTAGACTAGAGAAACAAATTCACATACATGCTTATGTACATAAGAAGAGGTTTATATACAAGAAAGGAAGCATTAATAAAACATCCCAACCCAGTCCAGTCCAAGTCCACAAGTCTGATATTAGCCTATATGCCCAAAACCAACCCACAAAGTCCTCCTCAGATGCATGAAGCACATACAATGACACCAGGACAATTGCAAACCAGTGGGTGTAGAATCGGGTGCATCCAGTGGCGGAAGAATCATCTCAGTGCTGACAGCGGTCTTCCTGTGGCTTCTCAAGCATCTCAGCACTGGCAGGAGTTTCCACGTGGCTTCTCCAGTCCCTTATGTCTGGTTCCATCAGGTAGGTCTATGTGTCTTCTTCTCTGGTTTCTCCATGACTCAGGGTCTATAAGCATGCTTCCATCTTGTCTTGTCAGCTACAATGTCTCCCAAGAACTGAGCTGTAAGTCTCTTGCATCCATGCAGGAATTATCGCAAGATCCCCCAGAATTCTCAGGAGAAAGCCATGCCCATACAGAGGTTTCTTTGGCTATCTCCAGATTGACAGCCTAGACTCCACCCCTACATTCCCAATCCTGAAATTGACACAAGTGCATGACTGTCACACCCTTCGTGATGGAAATGGTCCTGTGTAATCAACTTGCCACCAGGTTGCCAGTGGATCTCCCTGAGGAATGGTCCCATATTTTGGACTCAGTGTTGGCTTCTGCTGCTAGCAGATGGGGCAGTCAGCAGTGACAGTGGCAAAGTCAGCTTTGGTGAATGAAAGTCTATGTTGCTGCACCGATGCATAGCCTCCATCCCTGCCACCATGTCTATTCTGTGCATTTTCCCATTGCACAATGACAGGAGTCACAGAGGAAAGACAAGTACTAGTCTCCACATTGCTAGTCATCTTATTTACTTGACTGTTACAATCCTCCCGTTTATTCAACAGGACCTGGCCTTGCCTTCATTCAAGAGGCTGTGAGTCTGTAAACTGACTGAGGTTATGGAATTGATATAGTGGTTATGACTCTCTATTTTGCTCTTCACCTCATCTAGCATTCTTCTGCCTATATAGATAATGTAAATATTTAGTAGGTTTCCATGGTTTCACTCCTAGGGACACTATGGCTAAGTAGCCAATGCCATAAATCCAGGTTGCTTTGATTACTACAGAAACCTTGTTGTCCATTGTGATGGCCATGTTCACCCTGTGCTTGTTGATTCAGTGCCCCTACCACCACAGAGCCTAATGAGCCCCATTGTAGACAAAAGTCAGAATTCCCACTGTTAATCCTAGTGTACATCAAGTAGCAAGTTTGGTCTAATCTAGGTCATCTGATATCCCACACTTCAGTGCTACCCCATAACTGTAGTTTTGCTTCCATTATGAATTGGGCAACCCCTGTGCTAGGGCCGTTCCACCCTCAAAGGGGTTGGGATCCACAGGATGAGAACCACTGCTGTAGAGGTTCAATCCATGAGTTGGCTGTCCCACTGGTAGTACAGATCACAAGTTGAGGCAGGGACTAGCTAAAGCATCTGCATGGTGGCGCAAGCAGCTGCATGCAGAGAGCAAGAGAGAGGGCCGTGGGCCTTGCTAAGCCATTTGTCTCTTTGCCCTCCCATCAAACTGTGACCTTATTATTCCCACATGTTCCTATTTCCCAGGTTGGCACAATAAACCTATCTATCATGATGATTAACATCCATCAGTCACTCCTCAGGAGGAAGATGAGACTTTCTGCTCTTTCTAAAATTGACAATCTCAGAAACCCTTTGTAACATTTGGAAGCAACTTAACGGCAATGGGTTTGAGGACTCCTGGTGCTGTGCTGGGCTATCCACTGGGCTGCCAACTACAAGGCCAGCGATTCTAAGCCTGCAAGAGCTCCCAGGAAGACAGATGAGATCTCAGCTCCACGAAGGATTTCCAGTCTCAGAAATCCTAGCAAATAGATCTACTCTGCTTTATAGAGATGCTCTGTGTCTCATGAGAAGGAAACGGACACAGAGGAGGTCAATTTTCAGGGAAGGATGGAAGGTATAAAAGAGGTGCTTTAAAAAATAAACTGTGAAAAGCCATTGTGTGACCTCCCACAAAGATGAAGGGCATAGTGTGCCTTCCAGATCATCTAGTCCAGCGACATGTATAATCAATTGGGCAGATTGAGTATGCACGCTTTACTAGCTTCAGCTCCTCACTTTTTTCACTTACATCCTTTTAAAATGATGCACCATCATCTTCTAGTATCTTCCTGCCTTTTGAAATACTCTCCCTAGTCTTCCATGGTGTCGTCTTAATTAGTGTTCTCTACTGGACTTCTAGGTTCTAATATTCATTGCAATGGCTATATAGAATGAGGAGAGAATTCACAGTTAAAGGCTCTATTAAGGAAGGTAAAAAAGTTGTAATGCCAGTGATAAATGCTCAGTGTTGAGTCATTCATCCAGATGTGTTCCAAAATTCTTTCTGTTTTTCCATTAAATGTCCAAAAGAGCAAACCACTCCACAGTAAGCCTCGGCCTGCAGGCATTTAACTCAAGTTCCATGGGTCAGAAAACAGAATTCTAAGAATTAATTATAGAGGCTCCTGTGTTTGGGTGGACTAGAGAGACACATTCATAAACTTATATGTGTACAAGAAAGAGTTTTGGGGCTTAGCCCCGGTGGAGTAGTGCGGGACTGCAGCCCACTGAATTAGCTGTTCAAATCCAGCAGCAGCTTTCCAGGATCAAGGCTGGACCTCTTACTCCCACCAGACAGCAATGATGCTCCCCCCAAAAAAATACAAAAAAGAAAGAGTTTTATATACAAGAGCAACAGTACATTCAGAAAACATCCCAGTCTAGTCCAAAGTCATAAGTCCAATATTAGCCCATATGTTAGATGCCAATCGATAAGTCCTCTTCAGTCTCACAAAGCACATGAAAACACACCAGGACAATCACACATCAGTGAATGCAGAGTCTTGTGTATCCAGTTACAGTAAAAACACTTCAGCGCTGGCAGGGGTCTCCTCATGACTCCTCCAGTTTCCAGGATCAGAGTCTATCAGCATGCTGCCATGTGCCTCATCAGTTGCAATGTCTCCCAGGAAGTAAGTCAAAAGATAGTGTCTCCAGCCTCCAAGAAGGAATTAACATATTTCCCAGAATTCTAAGGAGAAGGTCATGCCCACACAAAGGTTTTATTGGCTATCTCCAGATTGAGTGTAGACTCCACCCCTGTACTCTGAATCCTCAAATGGACAGCAGATTAGGTGACTGCCAGAGCTCCCTGCTCCAATAAGCCCCACCATGAAAGCACTCAGCTTCACTCCCATGGATCACAAAGTCTGACACCCCATCTTTCTCAGAGGGTCTTCCTACTTAGCAACGTACCCAGCTATATTTGCTCTGTAGGTTGGGAAGTTCCTCACGCTGCTCCTTTCTCTGGCTTGTGGTTCTGCTGCCACTTCTCTGATGGCATAGTTGTGTCTGGATTCATGAGTTTCCCTGTGCAGAGCTTTGAATTCAGAGGATGCACTCCACTATTTGCCCTTGATGTTAATGAGAGGCCACCTTCTCCTTCTCAGAGGGTTCATTTTATATGGAGCAGGATGGTTCTCCAGGGCATCCTATTTGCAATTACTCAAAGGTGAACCTAACAGTATCTTCCCCAATGTTGTTATCACACCAATACAGGGAAAGGCTATTTGGTGAGGCTTTGACTAGGAGAACCACATTCAATAAATAATTCACTGGATCTGCACATGTGTTGTCTACTTCCATACTTAATCTCCAAATGTCTATGCCTTAAGTGATTTCAGAGTAATATTTAGTTGTATATAGCGGTAACTTTTTAAGTATCTCATTGTTTATTAGGATTTGGGGCCACCTTGAGAAAATGGCATTTGTAAGGTGATAGCAATACTTTAGACAAAACAGGTACTTCATAAATATGTGGATGGATGGATAGATTAATGTGCAAATGAACCGGATTTGTAGGGCTGAGCCCTGGGGACGTAGCGATTGAGTGCAGGACTGCAGCCCACAAACTTGGTGGTTCAAATCCAGCAGCAGCTCTACAGGAGCAAGACGGGGTAGCTCCCACGACCACCAGAGGGCAGTGATGGCCCCCAAAACAAAACAAAACAAAACAAAACAAAAAGACAATGAGCTGGATGTGTGTCTTCTTCCAAGATTTAAGGCCCTGCCTCTCTAGGCTGCCCCTGCCACACTAATTGTCATCCACGTTCTATGTTTCCTGAGCTCTTTTCCACCTTCCATGTTTTCTCTCACCCTGAAAAGTTCTCTTGAGCTCTACCTCCAAGTTCTGGCTAAAAAGTGTTCTACTCTGTGATTTATCGCTTTTTTCATAATTATACTTTAATTATGATATCTAGACACTTCGTTTTATTTCTTGAAGTGATATGTTCATTTATGTGATCATCACATATATGCCTGTGTCCAATCCCACTTTTCAGTTTGCCCCCACGAATATCCTGCAATCATGTCAAAGAGATGAATAAGTTTCTGGAATAGAGAAAGTGTGCAATAGAATTTGCTAATGAAAGAGCTGATACCTATGATATGGCTTATTTTATTCTCTCCACAGGCTTCAACTTTACACAAGGAGCTTAAATTGGTTTTGGCTTTTTGCAATCAAAGAGGTTTGACTGTGACAATTATACTGATGAACTAAAATTTATAATATGAAGGTACTGGAGCATAATTGCAATGATCTTATTGGTTGACTTGTGAAAAACAATGAACTTCACTAAAGACTTCATAATGACATCGATCATATGAAGTTTATACTTTACAAAGTGTGTTTACCTCTATTGTAAAAATTTATTCTCACAACAATTATGCACGGCAACGGACTCTTGAGACATGGAGGCCAAGATAGTTAATAGGTATCAAACCCATAGCCCAAGGTTTCTGCTCGTCAGATCCTTCCTTATCCCCACCCCACATACACATCCTATTTATGCACAAGGCCTCCATTGTTAATTATCATTTTATTGATAATAGTCACAAGGTTTTCCACTGAAAACTTCTATTTTCTTAGAAGAGGACAGTATAGTCCTGCTTTATAGGGATATAATTCCTGAGTAAAAAGTATTCACTTATTTTATTGACTATGCAGAGGCATTCAATTGTGTGGTTCATATTAACTAGAGAAGTAAAGAAATTTCAGAACACTCAGTGTGCTCACACAGAAGCTGTATACAGGTCAAGAGGCAGCCATTTAGACAAAACAAGGGAATTCTGAATGCTTACAAATCAGGAAATGTGTGGATCAGGATTGTATCATCTCACCATGCAGATGTAATCTGCCATCTGAGTAAATAATCCAAGAAGCTAGCCAATATGAAGAAAAATGTGACAGCAGGATTTGAGGGATGTTTATTAACAAACTGTGATACACATATAATGCTGAAAGTGAGGATGACTTGAAACACTTGTGTATAAAAATTAAGAATTGTAGCTATCAATATGGATAATGACTCATTGTAAAAACAAATAAGAAAACAAAACAAAACAAAATCCTCATAATGGAATCCATAGGTCACATCATGATGAACAGAGAAAAGACTGAAGTTGTGAAAGAATTATTCTTGCTTGGATCCCAAAGCATGCTTATAGAAGCAGCAGTCAACATATTAAAAGATGCACTGCACTAGATAAATCTGCTGCAGAAGATCTCTTTAAAGTGTCGAAGAGCAAGGATGTCACCTTGAAGACTAAGGTGTGCCTGTCCCAGGTTATGCTATTTTCAATCACCTCACAGGTATGTGAAAGTTTCAAGATCTAAGGCAAAATGATATATTTGCATTGTGATACTGGTGAAGAACATTGAAAGTACCATGGACTGTCAAAAGAACAAAAACCCTATCTTAGAAGTAATATAGCCAGAATGCTTCTCCGAATAGAAGATGATGAGGCTTTATCTCACATACCTCCAACATGTTATCAGGACAGACCTGGGCCTACAAAATGACTTTATGCTTGCACAGTGGAAAGGCAGAAACAAAGAGGAAGATCCTCAGGGAGAATAATTGACACTGTGGCTACAATGATGGCCTCAAACATAATAAAAATTGTGAGGCTTGCCCAGGACCAGGTAGTATTTTGTTCTGTCTACCTAGGTTCATAAAAATTCATTGCAACTAGGCAGCAACCATAACAACAGCAATGACACACTAAATCATTATAATAATCACCTCGGCTAGAACAACTATGATTCATGCCCATCACTGAGCTGAGTGCTGCTCCTTATTTAAACTCTCTAGTTATGACAAATTAGGAGATTGTGACACAGAGATATCAGAGAGCTAGTCAACTGGTAAACTGAGATGAGATCTAGATTTTTGTAAACCCTGAAACCAAATGACAAAACATTATATATGTTATGTATTGCATTGTGTCCAAAGGGTGTATTATGGTGGATTGAATTGCGGCCCCACAAACGTGTGTTGTAAATCATAAGCCTCACATTGTGACTTCAGAATCCTGTGAAATTGCTAGATAGAGGTTGCGCTGCTAACTGCAAAGTTGGCAATTCAAATCTACCAATCGTTCTACTGGATAAAGATTAAGCTTTTAGTTCACATATGAGAATGAAATCTCAGAAACACAATATATGGGACCTGAGAGTCAGAATTAGCTCAATGCCACAGTGGGTTTTCTGTGTGATGTCCCTGGTTATAATCTCATCTCAGGATGGGCTGTGTGCTACATTAATGAGGCAGGGTTAGTGTATGGGATATTGAATCAATCTCTTACATAATATTAAAAATAATTTAAGCAAAAAAATGGGGTGGAGGAGGGGGGGGGAGATGTGTTAAACCACATGGAGAGTTCCATGGAACTAAGACTGAGGGCTGAGGAGGTGAGCACCTGACCCAAGATCTCATACAGAGAAAAATACTTTCCTGAGAGATAGGGCACTTAATTGGGACTTCTAGCCTTCTAATTTGTGGGAAAATTGATTTTTGCTTGTTAAACAATCCACTGGTGGTCTTTCTGTCATAGCCTCACTAGATAAGGGAGAAATACCAACCCCCTTTGCATCAAAGAAGAGGAAGAAGAACTTCTGGGACTTGAGAAGTTACTCATGCAGAGTAATTCAGGGCCATGTCATTAGTATTAACTTAAACCCCTTTGAGGTACAGTGATGAATTAGCCACTACCTTTGGAGAACACATTTCTCAAAAAGAAGAGATTGAATGTGAACCAATTCACAAACATCCCTTCTGATACAAGGACTTAATTAATGCACTTAATTGTTGAGAGATATGTAATGAGATTTCTCAGAGCCTTGGCTGTGCGCGTCTTGCTCATTGTTAACTATGTTAATTTGCCACAATGCTCAAGGTGCCAGCGGAATGAAAGCAACAACTCCATTTTTTTTTTCAGGATAGAAGAAGAGCTAATCACACCAGGTTATTTGATTTTGATGCACCGCTTTTTTTCCTATTCCTTTTAAACACACACACTTTTTAATTAGGTGAACGTGCATGATCACTTGGAGAGCCTAACAAGGCTATTTACTACAAATATGGCAATGGAAATTCTGCCTAATTTTCCTCTATGCAGTGACTTCCTGGGTTATTTTACATTCCTATAAAAAAGCAAAGGAAAGGGGGGAAAGGAAAAATATACCTATTTTAAATGACTCTGTTTAAGGCATTATAGCAGAATAGCTTACAGCTGTTCTTTGTCTCATCGGAAAACTCCTGAGAGCAGCTACTTTTACTCCATGTTACAGATGAAAGAAGTCCTTGACTTGCTCCTCCTCTGACAGGGACTTAGAGAACAGTTAAAGCAGCCAGCTGTCATGTCTAGGAATGTGCCACACAGACACACCAAGAGATGTGGAGGAAAAGAAAAGGAAAGGGGAGACATGCTGAAAGTGTGGAGGTGATGGAGGCAGATCAATATTCACAGACCTGGACTTGGTATTGGTTCTATTGAATAATCAAGCAAGTGTTTATGCAGTTAACATGTATATTTGACATCTAACTTCAATATATAATAATTAATAAAAGATTAATTACTCAAATTTAAAGCTTTTACCATTTTTATTCATTTTCCCCAACTGGTTCCATTACATTTGAATTCATAGTCTATCCTTCGTTCAACATTCTGTGTTAAAAGTTTAGTTAAAAAGCAAACTGTCTTTAGAATGAACCCAATCCTCATGTCTGTGGAGCTCACAGGGCATGGCTTTTCAAATCATTGTTTATTCAGCTCTGCCTTTGACAGATCACAGAACTATCCAATGTGTCCATTTGAGAAGCCCCTGGGGTTGAATGCATCATGAATATAAATCACCGGGTTGGTTATGTTTTCAAAATACCTATTCATTATCTATCCTGGTATTGTTCAAAGGGATGCAGGATCAGTTTGGTTGTCACCTTCTCAAGGCTACATCCCTCTGTTTTCTGACCACAGGAGTCCTCCAGACAATAAGCTACTGACTGCTGTGCGCGCAGTCAAAGATTTTCCGCATAGAGATGAGAAGACCGATCCTTGGAAGGAATCATCACACAGACTTCTAGTACGATTCTTAGCCAAGGAGACTGCACGTCTTTCTTCTCTCCAATGCAGTGTTATCTTTTGTGTAGCCAAAAGCAAACAATAGCCATCCCTTCTCCCTTGGAGGTGACAAGCAAAAGGAGACTATAAACCTAGCCATTGAGAACTCAGCCATTGAGCTCCCTGCCACCACAAGAACCTGACCTGAATGCACTTTCTGGAAAACCCAGGAAGCAAATGTCCTTTTCTTCAAGAAACTGTCAGCTTAGAGAAAGATCAACAATATGGAACGGGATTGCCTTCCAATAGAGATTTAAGAATATCAAAGCTAAAAAAACCCTCAACTTCTTTAATTTATAAGTGACACCTAAAAGAAAGCAAACACTTTTTTTCTGAATCATACATCCCTATGATGGCCCATCCAAATATCATCAGAAAAACCTGTTGATAAGACCAAAAAACAGAACTCATAGTTTCTCTGGGCATGACAAAACACTCTCTGCACAGTCTTGATTGATTCTCAGATGGACAAGGGATGATTCAGGTTATTTATTAAATTCTAATTTAGAAAGGACCTTTAAAGATTGAAAGAGGCTTAATTAAATTGAATTAAAATTATAATACAGTAATTTTGAATTGCTGGCCCAGAAATGTCAACGTTTGAATTGAGGGAGTCAGAGTCCTGAAGTATTAGTTGCTTGTTGATACATTATTTTTAATTGAAGAGTTAATGGGTTTCTCTAGAAGTTCCTGGAAGGAATAATAAGTCTATTTGAAAATTTCATCTTCAGAGATTCACTCACTACCACTGAGTCATTTCTGATTCATTAGTAAAGAAATATTACTTTAGGCAAAAGTTCTGTATGAAGTGAGACAGCTTTTGTTCTCAGAATGCAATTTCTGATAAATAAATATACTTTTCCAACTCACTCTATCTCTGTACTGTCAAACTGAACAGAAAGTAAGGTGACAAACACATGTATTTGTTGTCCATTTCATGATCCAAGAATGTATTACTTGAGGAAATAAATTAAGAACTGTTGTAATTTAGGAAAAATAAGTTTTGGGAATGGTGTATGTTGAGTGAGAAAGAGGAACAAAAGGGAGGTAAGAGATAAAGAAAATGAATGAGTGTGGGAAGAGACTAGATATCTCAGAGGGTTTCCTGGAAGGTCTCTGTAAGGAGGCGAGATCAACATGTGACCTTGGTACTTAAACCAAGGAAGGAGCTCTCTGAGCTAAAGAAAAGCAACTGCAAAACTACAGCTTGGGTTCAAAGAAACTAAAGGATGTGTGTTGGAGACAAAAGAAACAAACAAACAAACAAGATTTGAAAAGTTAGTCCTGATCTTTATGCAAAAAGTTTTTGGCTCCTCCCACAGAACCTGACAATTGGAGTCATTCTTCTATAGGTGGCGAGGAAGACTTAGGTTCAGATTTTTCAATGAAAGCTGATAAATATTTATTTATTTACCTATTATCTCTCATTTTTCCCTGAGCAGAGTGAGAAATTCATTAACTAAGCCAGCTGTGGAACTTCACCAAACAATAAATTATCTTATCTTTTCCCATTTTCCTTTTGGTTTGTTTAGAAGAAATACTTAATATTCCAGGATGTTTTTCTCTGGTCTTATCCATTATCATTTTTCAATGTTTATTTTCAATTTCTTAAAGTTGAACTGGATGGTTTTAATGATCTCACAGCTATAGAAGCACAAAAATTAATATAAAAATGAAAAGTAAGAATTTTTTGTTCAAGAATAAAATTATGATTCCTTGTGGTTCTTTTTTAAAGCAAAATATGTGTTTATTAGGATTTAAGTTGACACACTATTTTACTTCTTTTTAAAAATTTCCATAGACGTGAGTTATCCAGTTCTCTACTGTGTATTCTATAGCCTTAATGTATTTCAGTTTGCCATGTTAAGAGTTTTGTTTGATGTTTACAAGAAATCATTCAATATTCAAATAGTCTATTTGCTAGCTTCAGAAGGGGAGGGTATGCAAACGACTTCAAGAACCAGGAATTTTGCGACTAAAAGAAAATGTCAAGAAACTCAGTTAACCACATTGAATATTCATTGGAATCACATATAATTTAACAAAGGAAGGCATTTGTGTACTGATATTTGGATGCTTGTGTGACCTGCTTTGAAGCTCTTTTTTTCTCTACCCATCATGATCATCGTTCAAGACTGAGCACCGCCACTGCAGATAAAATCATTGGGCGAAGACTGCAAGCATTCAAGTAGCATTTGTTTCACACAGACCATCCCTCAAAAGAGAGAGGCTCTTGTAGTTACTTGTCATCTAATTGGCTCCAATTAATGATGAGTGACTTTATATGTAACAGAATGAAACTTTATGTGTAACAGAATGAAACACTGTCTAGTCCTGTGCCATCATCACAGCTAAATTTAAATGTTTAGAAAGTAGTCTTATCCAACAGTTAAAGGTGCTGAATTCACTTTGGATCTTAGTTTTATCCTTAATGGATAAGCTGCATGATTTTTTGAAATCGATGGTCCATTCAGCAACCATTTCAAGCTTTTAATATGGGGGTTATAATAGCAGCTAACTCTGAGTAAGAAATAAATAAATAACTCTTTCCAAGAAATAAATCAGACAACCTGTGTAAAGTTTTTAACTCCACACCTGATGCTTTAACAATATTATCTATATAAAATTATATCATCATAAATGAGGGGGAGTACAGATTGGGGACCCAAAGCCCATCAATAGGTGAAGCGACATCCTCTTTCAGAGGGGTTGCAGGGAGGAGATGAGCCAGTTAAGATATAGGGTAGTAGCAATGAATTATGCAACTTTCCTCTATTTCTTCAATGCTGCCTCCCACCCACTATCATGATCCCAATTCTACCACATAAACCCATTTAGACCAAGGGATGTACAGTGAAGTTGGAAACATGGGAAATTTAGGAGAGATATTCCCTCAAGACTAGTAATAGGAATGGTAATACCAGGAGGGTGGAGGGATGGTGGAATAGAAAGGGAGAACCAATTTCATGGATCTACATGTAGCCTCCTCTCTGGGACCTAGACAACAGGGACGTGAGTGTTGGGACACATTGGACAGTATGTACAGTATGAAAATAATAACAACTTGTAAATTACTAAGGGTTCATGGGGGAGAGAGGGGAAGGAAGGGAAATATAGGGAGCTGATACTGGAGGCCTGGATAGAGGGAAGATATTTTGAATGTGATGATGGCAGTAAGTGTGCAAAGTGGCCTGCATACAATTGATGTATGTATGGATTGTGATGGGAGTTGTATGAACCCCCAATAAAATGATTCATTAAAAAAATTAATTAATTAAAAAAATAAAATTGAAAAACCAACAACTTATTCAGCAACATCATCACCTATGCTAGGAGTTTTCAATCTACTTCATGCTTCACCCCTTTCATACAGCTCCTCATGTTCTGGTGACCCCAATCATAAAATTATCTTGTTTGCTACCTCATAAGTGTAATTTTTCTGCTATTATGGATCATAATGTAAATATCTGATATACAGGATGCATTTTCGTTTTTTTTTTTTTTTTTTGGACATCACTGCTCTCTGGTGGTGGGAGTAGGAGGCCCAACCTTGCTGCTGGATTTGAACCTCCCACCCAGTGGGCCACAGTCCCACACACAACCACTACGCCACCGGGGCTCAGACTTTGTTTTTTTTTGTTTGTTTGTTTTTGGAAATTACGACATGCATTTTCATTGTTATAAATTGAACATAATTAAACCATAGTGATTAATCACAAAAATTTTTAAAAAAAGAAAAACTATTAGCTAAAATTATTGTTTAGATTGTTATCAGATGTACTGTATTCAGTTCTAATAGGGAAAAAAAGACTGTTGCTTGTGTGTGTTTCTTCTTGGACAGAGAGGTGTATTTCTGATGAAAATCTGCAATTTCTGGCTTGTTTTTCCCATCCCTTATCCCATCTACTTCTCAGAGAAAACCTCTTTTAATTGTTGTTATTCTTTTTATTCTAATGGTATACCATTTATCTAAATAGGATGTCTGCACAGTACATCTTGATTCATCAACTTAAGACACTAACCTTTACTTTTTCAATAAAAATCTAAGATATAATTGGTCTATTATTGTTCCGCCTTCTCCTTTTGTCTTCAACACTGCTTAATGGAAATATCAGGATTCTAATTTCTTCTATTGTTTATTTTTATAACTTTAACTTGGTGCATTAATATCTATGATGCCTCTTCAATAAATATTAGACAATATCTAGACTCTTCTGGTTGAGGATATTAGTTTTCCACACTCTTTCAAAATAGTTAAGAATGATGACAGCAGTATATCAATAGGGAACTGCCAGAATTTCAAGCCAGATTTAGAAGAGGGTGTGCAACAAGGAATATCATAGCTGGTATTAGATGGATCTTAGCCCCAAAGACTATTGTGAAACTTATTATCTATCTGCTTTATTTATTTTGCAAAGGAATTGGACTGCATGAATCACAGCAAATTTATTGTAATAATGCAAACAATCAGAATACCAGGACACTAAATTCTGCTTGCTGAAACAGAACAAAGGGATACTCTGTGGTTTAAAACCAGGAAAGTTGGTTTAATATAAGGTTTATATTGGTTCAGCATGTTTATTGAATTTGTCTGCTGAGCCAATAATCAGTAAAACTGGAATTATATAAAAAAGAACACCATATCAAGATTAGAGGAAGGCTAATTTACAACTTGGGGTAAGTAAATGACACAATTGTGCTTGCTGATAATGAAAAGCACTTGAAATTTTCACTGATAGAGATCAAAGTCTGTATGGAGCACGCCCCAACAACAACAATGGTAACAATAAACAGCAAAATATGTATATACAAAAACTCTTAGGACTGAGCCCTGGTGGCATAGTGGTTGTGCACGGGACTGCGGCCCACTGGGTTGGAGGTTCAAATCCAGCAGCAGCTGTCCAGGAGCAAGGCTGGGCTTTCTACTCCCACCACCAGAGGGCAGTGATGCCACCACAAACAAACAAAACTCTCACAATTGGACTGATAAAACTCATATTTGGATAATATTGCAGTGGTCAAGGATTTCATTTTTCTTAGGTCCACAGATCATTTATCCTTGGAGACTACAGTCTATAAACTGATATAATTGCATTAGATAATCTGCTATAAAAGACTTCTTTTTTAAATACTTTTTTAGTATTAAAATGCAAAGTTACTACTTTGAAAATTGAATGTGCCTAATCTAATACCCGCTATTTTCAACTGCCCGTAATCATGTCTGAACAATACATAAGGAAGAGTGAAGAACCAAGGCATTTGAACTAGCGCAGAGAGATGGTGAAAGATATTGAAGATAATAGGTATCATGTGAAGAACAAGCATATCTGTTTCAGAGGAAGTACAGTGAGAATGCTCCTTAGAAACACGCATGGGGGATTTGTCTCACACATTTTTGTACATGTTATTTAGACGGATCAGTTCTTGAAGAAGGACATCCTGCTTGCCAAAATAAAGCATCAGTTACAAAATGGAAGGTCCTCTATGAGATGGATAGAACAATGGCTCAAGCATAGCTATAATTATACACACAGCACCGCATGCATCAAGGGTTCCTTCTGTTGTAAATAGTCACTATGAGTTGAACAGATTTAATAACAAGTACAAATCTCCAAATTCTGAGTGTTTTTTTCTGTGTGTATTTGGGAGATGGGTTAGGACAGTTTTCTTAAAAATACAACATAAATTTAAAATATCACATGTGATTTTATGGAGCTGTGGCTTGAGAGCAATCTATGCATGAGTGAGAGAAGCAGGACAGAAAAGAAAAATAAATCAGGCAAGGGAATAGTTTTGAGGGGAAATGAAGCTTCAGCTTGCCCCAATTGAGATCTCTATAATATGAATTTTCCTGAAGAGTAGTGTTTTCATTGGTATCCTCTTATCAGACAAACACTGGCTACAAGTTTATCACAGGAATCGAAGTCTAAATTCCTTTCTGTCAGGATCTTAGAAAAGGGAATATATGAATCCCTATCAGGGAAATTTCTTAGCAGTTGGAAAATGACTACCCTGGACAGTTAAGAGGATCAACATGGAGCACCAACAAATTCAATTACTTAGGCTGATGTGCAAGAGGGTATAATAAATATAATGATCATATATCCTGCTTCTCATCAACTTATACCTCTATTTAGCGATTTGCTATTCATGAATTGTTTTCACTTACATTTGTTTATTTGTTTCTTAACCAATCGCACATATAAAACACTATTATCACCACCAATACCACCACCATTAAGAATAACACCAGCATCATTAACAGGTAGATAAAAGGAGGTATATGTGATATTATTCTCATAGTTTTAAAAATAAGTAAATGATTTCCAAAATATGACTCCAATATTAAAGACAACACATAGACAAAGACACATCTGCATGAGGGAGACCATCGTCAGGAGGTCGCATAGCTGTCTGGGAGTTTGCTAAGATACAGTGCTTTATAAAGGATATGAAGGGCAATGGGACCATCACACAAGCATAACTCTATAAAAATTAATATCTAAAATTTAATATATCTTAGCTACAGGTGGAATTACAAAAGTGGGAACGCAGCTAGGATTGGGACACATGCATTATGTTCAAAGAGCTTTCAAGATTGGTAAAGGACCTCTGGTCAAGACAGGGAAAATCTGATAGAGCATAATTATGTTTGACCCTCCAGAACCTCTACAAGTAGGGAGATCTCCACCAAGGAACCCCACCCACTCTCTTGTCTCACAAGAGAGACAGCTAGCTAAAGGAATGAAGGCAGTATTAGAAGGGTGGACTAGAGAAACTAATCCAGAGACATTCATACATGTATAAGAAAGAACTTTACATAAAGAGGTACTTGTGCATTAATAGAACATCCAAGCCCCGTCCAACTCAAGTCCATAAATCCAACACTAGTCCATATGCCTGATACTAGTCAAGAAATTCCTTTTCAGATCCACACAGCCACAAGACATGGTTTAAAATTCAGGAAAATCACAGGCTTGTCTGTGGATCCAATGACAGCGGATGCATGCTTAGGGTTCCAGCAGGTGTCAGCATGACTCATCAGCAGGAAGGTGAAAACAGAGAGACAGAGAGTAGGAGAGGTTCCCACTGGTAGGCGTGACCTCCTCATAAGGAGGCTCCTGGGTCCCTGGTTTTGCTTCTCTAGAGAATCCAAGCTAACATATTACATATGGAGAAAAGATTGAAATGTCAAGGATTTCAACTTGCTTGGGTCCAATTTAGTGCTCATGGAAGCAGCAGTCAAGAAATAAATGACAAGTTGCACCTACTGAATTTGTGATATAAAATCTCTTGAAAATGCTGAAGATTGAGAAGGGCAGTTTGAACACTAATGTTTTCCCGATCCAAATTGGTTTTCTTAATCACTTCATATGCATGTGAAAGCTGGATTTCCATAAGGAAGAATGAAGAACTGGTGAATTTTAATTATGGTGCTATTGAAAAACATACAAAGTGCTTTGGGCTGTCAAAAGAACAGATTATCTTGGATAAAGTATAGCCCGAAGTATAGCTAGAGACTCCTGACAAGTGAAATTGACAAGATTGCCTGATGTACTTGGGTTATTTCCTCCGGAGGGACCAAATTCTGAGAAATATAGAGTTAAAAATTATCAAAACCAGAAAATCCTCCATGAGATGGACTGACACATGACTACAATTTTTGGCTCAAACGTAGGAACACTTGTGAGGGCGGTGCAGAGCTGGGCTGGGCATGGTTTCATTCCATTGGGCCTAAGGTCAGTTGGGTATAATTCATTCATTAGCTTTCGCTTAATGGCACATAACAATTTACATTTGGTCAAGAATTCTTGGTGGTGTAGTGAGTTGAGCACTAGGAAACTAGCCATAAAATTAGCAGGTTCAAAGCCTGCCTGATGATCGATCGGGGAAAGATGCGGCTCTTTGCTTCTGGAAAGTTTTACAGGCTTAGAAACCTTAAGGAACAATTAGACTTTGATAGCAAGAGCAATGGGAAGTAGATATGTAATTCTGAGGTAGTAATAGCTAATGCTCATAACTATGAAACATCTTTGGACAAAGTCATCGTTGATTAACAGAATGTAAAAGCGTTCAGTGAGCATGGCTAAGGCATTGCTTGAAATCACGAAAGTTCTAAGGAGGGTTCTCATAGAAGAATAACTCCTTGAGGTCTGCGGGATGGTGGCTTATCGACAAACCCAAACAGTTGTAGATTAACAAAAATAATATGTATTGGTCCAGATAAATAGGATTATCTAAAAATAAGGGTATACCTTTTGCCTAAGATTTACTTTAGGTTTACCATGGAAAGGTGGCACGATAATTAACTTAGATACAGTTCTTGCTCTAGTTAGTAATGGTGTCCCATTTAACCTATTTAGAATAGAATGAGGTAAAGGGTAGCTTGTCAGAATAATAGGGAAGAAGTAAGAAGACTCCAGAAAAATAGATCTCCACAATGGTGTGTGGATGAAACCATTTATTTCCAAAGTCCAGAATACTAAAAGTCATCAGTTTCACTTCTATGAAAAAGAATTTCATCAGAATAAGAAAAAAATGCAGGTGCAGGTTGAAATCATCTCTGAAAGCAGTTGTTATATTGTGATTCACACAAAGCAAATAGTTTTTCCCCCATGAGCATTATAGCATGGCAAATAAAAGATTGCCATGCAGTTTCATACTGCAGCCCGCGTGACTTGAGGAAGTGAGTCTAAGCTCTCCTAAACCCATCTTCCTGCCAGCACAAGTGGTAAATAAAACATAAACTACTTGTGTACCTGATTCACATTTCGGTATAGATGAAAGGCAATTTACTCCAAGCTGAAAGCGAAATTCCTGGCAAAAAGCAATGCCTATTAACAAATGGAACAGTCCCCTGGTGACAAGATGGAGGCGGGCAACTGGTCGCATTTGTCATTTTAACTCCAAGGGCAGAATTGAGGTGCTTTAATCATGCTAAATAGAATTAAAAGTAGGAACAGAACCATATTTGATACTGGAAATAATTCTAACATTATTTCTTTGAAAAGGTTGCTTTCTAAATGTGCATACTTAGATAAGAGACAGTAATATTCTATGATTACTAGATTCTTAGATATTTGAAACTGTTACAAGTGGCTGTCTCATCAAATTTATTTTTCATTCATTTATCTGCATCTTATTGCTCTCAATATACTGTTATGCCCAAGCTGTCCCTCTATTTAAACAGGCTGTCATTCTCAAGGAAAATCTCTGACTCAACAGGCATACATTCAAGGTCTCCTACAAACAAAATAAAAACTCTGAAATACTATCCTTGATTTAAATTCTAATATTTTCATGTCAATAGGACAAGTTGAGTTATGCTGTGTGCATTCTTTTGTTGGTATTGTTGTTGTTTCTGAATAGCAAAGTACTGCAATATGATTGTCTCAAAAAACATAGATAGATTACTTACAATTTTTCTGGGTTGGAAGTCTAGGTATGACTGAATGAGTTTCTCTTTTTGGGATCTCACAAGTGCTGCTGCTGTTGCTACTTAGAGTTCAGACTCCTTTCCCAAGATTGAGTGCTCCTTGGTAGAATTAATATTTGTGTGTCTGTTAATAGATTGATGTTCCTTCTTTCTTGCAACTATCTGCAAGTGGTCACAGTTCTTAAGGGCACCTCATTGCTGTTTGCCAGGTGTACCTCTGACAGGGAATCTTTACAGCATGGTTATGCTTTTCTGTATTCTGCTAAGATGAATAGAAATTTGCTTGTTTTACATAAAGTCAGCACAAGGATGATTACCCCATTGCTTGTCTTATGCTTGTCTTATGTCTTATGTCATATGTCTTAAGCTGGTCCATTTAAGAGGGAAAAAGTGCAAAGATTTTGACACCAAGGGATAGAAGTCATGGGGACTGTGTTAGAACTATAATGCATTGAACTCCTCAGTGATTTAAAATAGCCAGGGCTTATGTCTACAAGGAAGAAAGAGGAAGCTATCTACTCTTGTATTTACAACCCCAGAAATTCACAGGAGTAGTTCCACTGTGTTATAGGAGGTCACTATAATGGATAATGGGCTAGATGGCAGAGAGTTGAATTTATTTATTGTGTATTGACTGGTGAGCTTAGCTCTGTATTATTTAATTAATATAGGGATATAATGACATATACTATAATATAGGACAGAATGATGTAGTATAGTATAATGTAGCATAACATAATATGGTGTAATATAATATAATATAATATATTATAGAGGCCGGTTGAAGGAGGTTTGAACTCCATATATCCATTATTGCCAAGCCAGGAAAAAAGAATTATTGCAGATCTTGTTTCTGTGTATATTTTTCTCATAAAAATGAGCTACATGGTTATCTCTAACTTTAAGGTGTATTTTTTTCAAAAATTTATTGGGGGCTCTTACAGCTCTTATAACATTCAATACATCATCTGTATCGAGCATCTTTGTACACATGTTGCAGTCTTCATTTCAAATATTTTCTACTTGAGTCCTTGGTATGCTTTCTACTTTCCCCCTTATATTTCTTAAAAAGAGTCATTCCAATGGGGGCCCACATAACTTCCATCATGATCAACACACACGTCAATTGTATGCATACCACATTTGCACACCTGTTACCATCATCATCCCTAGAACATCCTCACTCCACTTAGGCTCCCAGTACTAGCTCCCCATATTTACCCTTCCTCATGAACCCTTAATAATTTACACATTGTTATTACTTTTCATATCGTACTCAGTCTGATGTGTCCCTTAACTCATTTCCCTGCTATCCGTGTTCCAGAGAGATCACATGTAGATCACCGAAATTAGTTATCCCCTTCTATTCCACCCTTTCTACTCTCAAAATAAGAAAAAAATACTTCATGAGGAGCACAAAATAGGGCCATTTTCCTTCCCTGACATTGTCGTCTGAAAGTGTCTTATATCTGCTTGTTGGATAATTGAGTTTCATTAGCTCACTGGTTTACTATATAATTAGAACACTGATGATCTTTGATACCTATCTTCATTTCCACATTCTTCTTTTTTTTAATCATTTTATTGGGGCTTCATACATTGTTTCTCATAATACATAAATACATATATTGCTCCACGCTTCTTCACATGCTTGCAACTGTCATTGTTCTGTGAACCTCCACCTTTCCATCTGAGCCTCTAACATCAGCCTCCCATCCCTTCCCCTCCATACTTGCTCCCCACTCCTCCACCAACTCTCAATACTCTATGAATTATTGTTTTGTCATAACTTACACTGCTCGATGTCTCCCCTCGCCCTCTCCCCCCAGTGTCTGTCCCCCCAGTAGGGAGTTATATGTAGATCCCTGAAGTTCGCTCCCTCTCTCTACCCCACTTTTCTAACACTCATCCAGTAGCTTCACTCCTACTACTGGTCCCAAAGGGTTCATCTGTCCTGGGTTCCCCACAATTCCATTTCTCATCTCCACAGTAATGTAGAACTGGGACCGTGACAGTTGGAGGGAGGAAGCGTTCAGGAATTAGAGGAAAGTTGTAGGGTTCATTGCCATCTCACTCAGCCTCACTAGCCTGTCTTCTCCCCAAGAATCCCCTGTGCAAGAGTGTCCAATTTCCCACAGGTGGGCATTGGGTCCCCACTCTGCTCTCTCCCCTTCATAGTGATGGGGTTCTTATTCTTTGATGTTTGATATCTGCTCCCTTTAGTCCACCGTGATCCCACATGCTAGTGATTTTCTTCCATGTTGGCTTTGCTGCTTCTGGGCTAGATGTCTATCCATTCACCCTCAAACCTTCACGATCCCAGGTGCTTTATCATTTGGTAGTTGGGTGCCATCAGACTTCTCTCTGTCTGCGTCTGCTCCCTTCTTTCTTCCAGGATCTTGTCGGGTGGATGGGCACACAATAATATGATTTCTGTTCTTTAATGCCTGATATCTGGGTCTTTCCACATCTCATTGTCGCACAGGCTGGGCTATGTCTTCTAAGGTGGGCTTTGTTGTTCCACATTCCTCTTAAACTGCAAAATCCATTCAAAGTCACCTCCAGTATTTTCTGTTCTCTTTCACCAAAATTCGCTGTTCCTTCCTGTATCCCTCAGGATACTCATCTAGACTACCTCTGTCTTATATGGCATTTATAATTTTGTAATTATAAAACCACTTGTCTTCAGTTTGTTGTACTGTGGTGGATTGTCTGTTGTTGTGATGGTGGATGTTATGTCACTAGTATTGCATGTGCAAACTGGGTCATCAAAACTGAATAAGTTCAGTGAAGCTTCCAGACTAATAGCAGACAATGAAGAAGGATTCAGCTCCTCACTTTGGAGGAAGAAACTTCTGAAACACTTATACACAGCTTTTCAACATTGTCAGATATTAAGGGTCTAATGAATTGAACCAGAACATTGTTATAAATATTGCTGAATTGTGGATCCCTCAGGTTGGAGGGCTCTGGAAATGTGAGTAATGAAGGATATATTTACCGGAATGGAGTCCACCAAGGATACATGAATGGAGTACAAACAGAAGGAATGAGGCTTTTGATATCACCGTTAGTTGATGGGGCATGAATCAAGAAAAAAACAGCTTCAAATATCTGCTAATATTCAGTCTGGAATGTGTAAAGTATGAACCTAGGAATATTGGAATTGGGCAAACATGAAATGGGACACATAGAGATAAATATCCAATTAGTGAGCTGAAATGGACTGATAGTTTGAATTAGAAAATCATAAAATTTACTCTGACAGGTAGAACACAATCAAGAGGAATGGAATTTATGGCATGGAATTCATTTATTTAAATGAATACTATCTGTGATTGAATTATATCTATCCACCGTCAAGTAAATCTAATCAATGCAATGACTGTTAAAACTTCTACTCAAATTTAAAAAAATATTAAAAGATCATTTCATTGGGGGTTCTTACAACTGTTATTACTATTCATATATCTATTGCTTCAGGCATTTTTGTACATGTGTTGTCATCATGTTTTGTCATCATTCTATGCTAGACATTTACTTTCAATTGCGCTCTTGGTATCAGCTTTTCTCCACCCCCCCACCCCCCCAACCCTAGCCCTCCTGGTCCCTTGATAGATAATAGACTATAATGATTTTCATATCTCACACCAACCACTATCTCCCTTCCCCCATGATTTTTGTTTTTCCTCCCCCTGGAGAGGAAGTTATGGTTATATGTTGATTATTGCAATCAATTCCCTCTTCCTCCCCTCCACTTTCCTCCCTATCCTTCCGGTATCACTATTCCCACACATGTTCCTAGATTCTCTGTCATGAGCTCCGATTTCTTTTCTATGCCCATGTACATGCTCCAGTCTAGTCTGAGTTGAGAAGCAGCACTAGGCTCATGATAGTATCCCACCTGAATTCTGAGACCATCTCCAGAACAGATTTACTTCAAAGAATGCAAATGACTGGAGACCTCATGACCTGTGGGAGGACATCAAGAACATCACAAACAACTCATGAGAGGGAAGGCTGTGAACCTTGACAAATGAAGAAATCATGGTTGAAGTTCAGGATCTGGTGAAAGAAGATGTGATAACCACTGAAGTTGCATTCTTAGGTGATTCAACAGCTTCACCTTTGAGTGAACAACTTGGTCTTAGCAACTTGTCTTCTGGAAGGAAGTCAAAGTTTTGAGTGAAGATTGGCTAGCTCTAAGAGCTGATATTGCTATCAGTATTTAGAGCCAAATGAAAGTTAATAAGGATATTTTTTATGGAATGAATCTTACTGGGGATGATTTTTAGAAATATGATCTGGACAACAAGGTCCCGTCAAAACAATTACTTTCTTGGAGATGATCTGGGCTAAATCTAACCAGAGAGTTCAGCTCAGAGGATTATTGAGATTGTGTTTTTGGGACTCCCAAGGGGGTAATGTTTATATTAGTTTATCAAAGGGCATGGGTCGATTACGGAGATTTATGATAAAGGAGTTTTAGGAAAACAAATCACCAAAAAGGACAAAGCAAGTCCCATGTGAAGTTTTTTTTTCCTTTTCATTGAACATGTCAGGGGTTTTATCATGAGCATTTTATTGATGAGCTTTTTATACTTCAACCACAAACCTCAAAATTCACTGCCTAATCATAGTGATTCAGAAGGACAGGGTAGAACTGCCTTGATTTTCTGAGGTTGCAATTGTTTTCTGAAATAGAAAACCCAAAGAGCAGCGGGTCATTTTGAACTGCCAACCTTTCAGACTGCAGCACGATGCAGAAATCTAATTTCCCCAGGGGTCCATCCATAAAACCTAGAGACAAATGAATTGAAGATTCTTTATCACAGATTTCAGTTTGAAATTAGATAAATTGCAAACATGCAATTAGATAAAGTGATAATTACTGATCATTGCGATGCAAAAGTTTGAAGCAAAGAGAAAGGAATAACAGTTGGAAAAAATTGCAAAGTGATAGAAAAGAAGGTGCAAGCCCAAGGAATTGTCCTTTGCAAACTCCCTTTTTCAATCACACAAGGAGAAACTATCAGTACACATGGACTTATTCTGATGGAAGACACAGATATCAATGTGACTACATCTTTGGGAAGAGATGAAGAAAAATCTCAATATTAGCAAGCAAAACCAGGGGCTGACTGAGGAACAGATGATCAATTGCTCATATATACTTTCATGATAAAGTTCAAGAAAAAAATTAAAGTCCACAGGAACCAGAATATGACCTTGAGTCTGTCCTATATAATTTTGAGAACATTTCAAGAACATATTTGATGCATTGGATATTAATGACAGAAGACCTGATGACCTGCCAGGACATCAAGAATATCATTCATGAAGAAAGGCAAAGATTATTGAAAAGACAGGAAAGGATAAAAAGATCAAAATGGATGTCTGAAGAGACTCTGCAACTACTATTAATCACAAAGAAGCTAAAGAAATGGAGAAAACAATGAAGTCAAAGATCTTAAGAGGGCATTCCAAAGGCAGCTAGAGAAGCTAATGTAAATATCATAATGAAATTGTATACATTCAAAATATCTTAAACTGAACTAACTTTAGAAAAAGATGTGTTGCGTGATTGCAGCTATCAATGTGCCTTGCAACTCAATTTAAAGAAGACCAAAATCCTTACAGGATTGCTACCTTCACTATGGATTACAACTCAATTTAAGGAAGACCCAAATCTCACAACAGGATCAATTGGTTATATCATGAAAAAAGGGACTTTGTCAAGGATTTTTTTCTCACTTGAATTCACAATCAATTCTCATAAAAGCAGCAGCCAAGAGATCAAAAGATATATTGCCTTAGGTAAATCTGCTGTACAAGACCTCTTTAGAGTATTTAAGAGCAAGGGTGTTTCTTTGAGGACTAAGGTGTGCTTGACACCAAATGACAGTATTGTCGATTGCACCCCATGCATGTGAAAGTTGGATTTGAGAAAGGAAGATGGAAGAAGAATTGATGCATTTGAATGGTATTGCTGGAGAATAATATTGAAAGTCCATGGACTGTGATAAGGATAAGCCAATTTGTTGGAGGAAGCATGGCCAGCATGCGCCTCTGAGGCTAGGAAGGAAAGACTTTTTCTTATATATTTGGGATATATTGTCAGGAGAAACCAGATCCTGGATAATGACATCATGCTTGATAAAGTGGAGGGGTGACAAAAAAGAGTGGAAGATCCTCAACAAGATAGATTTACACAGTAGTTTCAGAAATGCGTTCAAACATAGGATCAATTGTGAGGATGGTACAGGACTGAGGAGTTTTACATTCTGTTGCGCGTAGGGTCACGATGGATGAGAATCAACTCAGTTATATCTAACAACAACAGCAACAGCAATTTCATCCCAGCTAGCCTTGTTGCATATGTTCTCATATTATATTGAGAGCACCTGGAAGGCAGAAACATTGTCGAAATCAGAAGTATTTCCTTAAGATATATAATATTTGATGATGTCCTAATGCTAGCTGATTGAGCAAAATTGATTTTGCTCTCCCCGAATGCCTATCTATAGACAAAGTTAGGTTTTGACGAATCTTTAATTTAGGGAAAGAAGTTGCTGATGCTCCTTATTTTTGTAGCCCCTAATTTTTTTCAGTTATTCTATTTTCTGAATGCAATCTAAACTGCTTCTGAAGTGCTTTTGGGCCCATTTCCTCTTGTTTATCTATAATGAAGATCATAAATCATTTAACACAGTTGGAAAATGTTAAAGATTGTCTAGGTCAGTGATTTGAAAGTTTTGTTTGTTTGTTTTTAGAAGCTTCCTTTATTCAAACAGAAACATAAGGGTGATACACCACTGCAAGACAACAAAAACCGCTGACCTCAGAGAAGTCAAGGTAGTGAACCCAGAATTCTGGTCACTTACCATTCCCCAGCCGAGCTCCAGTGCCCAGGATGACCCTTTTGATGTCTCAATGCAACACTTGGTTTAAAAACCCTTGATACTGATTTTTATTATTAAAGTTAGGAAATGTAAATTAGAGAAATTATAAATATACATGCACTTTGATTATATTTAAATATTTATTGAGCACTCTCCAAATCTAGTATTAGATAATAACAAAGAGGAAACAATTCTCCTAGCCCTTGACCTCATTAGTTTTATGGTTACAATGGTCAAACCTCTTTAATGAATCCATTTCTCTGTCTTGACAAAGTCAAGATAAAATAATAAAAGTTTGATCTTAGAGTCTTAGTTCCTACAGTGGATCTGAGAAATGAGTTCCCTCTGGGTTTAAAAGCAGATGTGCCCCTAGCTCACTGACAGTCCCTTCTGTGAAGGCCTATGACCATGCCTTTTGGCGCCTTGAATTTCTACAACTCTTACCTTCGTCAAACAGAGGAGAAAATGTCAGTTTCTTATACAAGCTCAATCTTGCTGGAAATTCATTTATATTTCATGCTGATTGGCATCTGTGACTACAAAAGAATATGGAAGTATAAATTAATCTTATCTAGTCATCTGTCCCGGCAAAAGATAATTCTGCAGCTACAAAGTGATAATTATTAGGTGGTTTGTCTCCTAACATGGGTGATTTCATCCACTGGAATGAACTCAACATCTATTGTCCACAGGATACATTATAATCCCTGATATTACCATGAATTTTATGTGCTGCTAGAAGTTAGAAAACTTGCACAGATAAAATAAGTAGAAAATATCTTAGTATGTAAAGATGTTCAAAATTACCTAGTATGAAGTCTAAGTGCTGCTGAAGTTGAAAAATGATACTGGTCAATATATATTTGCATTATTATTTTTATGGAAAAGAAAATATTCATTAGAGTGTTCAAAAAGAAATCAAATTTGAATTGAATGGTTGGATGGAGGCCAATGGTGATGGTATAATTTCAGATCTTGTGTATATCATAGGCAAATACCCAAGTGAGGAAAGAAATATTCTTTCATAGTAGCTAAAATGCATTAAACCTATATTTATCACTTGACAGTGGGAAATTTTAGAGCAGCTTCATCAAGATGAACTATTATTATCCTTCTTTACATATGAAGAACAACAACAGTTAAGAAGTTTGCTTTAGATCTTATGTTAATTTTTCTTTGAGTCGACACTGACTTATGGTGACCTTATGTAAAAACATGACAAAATACTACATGGTCCTGTACAGGCTGCATGATGATTAGTATGTATGAGACCACTATTGTAGCTACTGTGTTAATCCATCTCCTTGACGATTTCCCTTGGGTTTGCTGATATTTTACCAAATGTGATAATATTGTCTAATGATTATTCAGCCCTAATGCTGATGTATGTAAATTAAACAAACTGAAGCATCATGACTTCTAAGAAAAATTATGGCTGTATTTATCAAAAAGAACATTTATTTATTCTTCTACCATTACCCAGCATATTCAATATTTTCACAAACATCGCAATTTAAATACCTGTATTCTATTATTCTCTTTTTTCATTGACCATATACTAAGTCAATGGTGTAGTTGGGATTTAAAGCTTGATTCAATGATCTCAACATCCATATTACTAATGAAAATAAGTGTTGTTTTTCTTGTGTGCCATGTATTTGGTTCACACTCACAGTGTCCCTATGCAAAGCAGAATGAATACTACTCTGTCTTGGGGCATCTGCAAGCTGTTCCTATGTTTGACCTCTTTGTTACAGTTCACGTGTGTTGAACCCACAATTTGAAACTCGGTCTCTTTTCACCTGACTCTCTAGTTTACCAAACATGATATCCTTCTTCAGAGACTGGTTCATACTAATAACGTCTAAAATATGAGAGATGAAATCTTGCCATATTCACTTTCAATGAGTATTCTGGATGTATGTCTTTGAAAGAAAATTTTATTCTTTTTCCAGGTCATCCTTGGTGTATTCAATAGTCTTTAATAGTATTGTAATTCAATGCCAATTCTTCTTTGCTTTTTATTGTCACCCAATTGTCACATGAATATGAAATAATTTGTCTTGGGTCAGGTGCAATCAGACCTTTTCTTTTAACAATTTAAAGAGTTCTTTTGCAGCAGATACCCTGGACAATACCCGTACATGTTGATTGTGGATACAAGTAAATTTAAATATTTTACAACAACAGAATGTATCAACAATAGCATCATTGAAGACACTTAAAATATACAGTGTGTATATAATATTGGGCTCTCTTTTACCAACAATCATACATATGGATTAGAATCAGGCAATTTTTTTATTCTGTTGTACATGGGGTTTCCTCAATAGAAATGTGAAATAAAATAACAGCAACATCAAAGCAAAAAAATCATTTTTTTTCAAAATAATGCAAAAAAAAACATCAACATAGATACATTTAGGGGTCTAGGTGTGTTTTCTAGGTGTGCTTCTGAAGAGAAGTCACATATCTTTCTGCAGTTAACATTCCATATAAACAATCACTCGGTGGCTGATTCTAAAAAGCAGACTTGTCATTTCTCACCCCTAATGGTTCTATTTCCAAGGCTTCCATAAATCTTTCTCTCGTTCTTTCACTGAACTCCAGATTCTCCCTCAGTACCCACTTTCATCTTTTCCTACCTAGATGGTAGCAATCAACTTACCTAACTTAATCAACTTAATCTAACTCTTCCTACCTTGAGGCCACTCTAAGTTCTATCTCACAAAAAAGTAAATTTGATCAAGTCACTTAAATGCACAAAATTTTCTAAAGTTTTGTCCAAATTAAATGATTGGGAATGATCTTTTGAAGAGTTGTGGTGATGCAGTGATTAAAGATCATAGCCACTAACCTAAAAGCTGATGCTCTGAATCTACCAGCTGCTCTTTGGGAGAAAAATAAAGCAGTCTGTTTTTTTTTTAACAATCAATAGTCTTAGAAACTACGAAATAGCTCTTTTTTGTCTTATTTAACTGATGATAATTTGTAATTTTCTCAGTGACAATAGGTTTGGGGATTGACATGATATTTTGTACCTCGCATCTTCTTTTACTATTCTACTTCTGTTTCACTGTTGCTTGAAATAACCTATCTATATTTTCTGCTTGGAGCAAGTGCAGCAAGAATGTTTTTTGGAAGCAAGAATGGTGACTCTTTGTCTCACATACTTTGGACAATTGGTCAGGAGAAATTCCTGGAGAAGGAAATCATGCTGAGTAAAGTAGAGGGGCAATGAAAGAAGAGGCTGGTTCTCAAGTCGATGGGATGACACGGTGGCTGTATCCATGAGCTCACGTGTGAGAACATTTGGCAAAGATGGCACAGGAGTAGGCTGTTTCATTCCATTGTCTGTAGATTCCCTAGGCATTGGAGCCAACTTGATGGCACCTAACCACACCAACAAAACCCGTTCCTCTAGGTGTTATAGCTCTTCATCCCTCACCTGGAATTTTAGCTTTCACTTCCTCCTGTGTCCACTTTCTTCTCCTCTATGCAACACCTCCTTATCTTTTGGATTTCAGCTTAACATTCATTCTTCAGAGACAATTGCTTTAACTTTACAGATGAGGTTCCTAAAGAAGTTTGGATTGATTTCCACTGAATTTATTTCAGCTCCTGGAGATCTGGTGATTGTCAGAATAGAACTGTGCCATTGAGTTCTCAATAGCTATTTCTTTCAAAGAAAATTTCCAGCTAATTATTTCTACCACAGCATCTATGAGTAGCTTTAACTTCCAAACTTTTTGTTAGTATCTGCACATGTTAATCATATACACCATGCAGTGACACCAAGCCATAAGGAAAAGCAAAATAAAACATTGTCACCAATAAGAGGAAAGTAAAAGGAAAAAGAGGAAAGACTTGGGAGGCAAAGAGCATTTACGGAGGTCTAAATACAGGCATGAACATATTTTTTACATTTCATATTTTCATATTTATATATATTATATTTCATATTTTAATAAATATTTCAAATATTTATATTTGATGAGGAAATAGATCTATGTACATATACTTGTAGGGTTAGTATTAAGGTAGCAGATGGACAATGGACCTACACTCAAGTACTTCCTCAATGATATAACACTTTGTTCTATTAAATTGGCATTCCTTGATACTCATTTACCCAACAAAATCACTGAAGACAAATGTGTGCACAAGCAAAAGTGGTGAAGAAAACTGATGGTGCTAGGCTATCAAAGATCTAACATCTGAGGAATTAAAGGCAACAAGTGGCCTTTAAACAAGTGGCCATCTAGCTCAGAAGCAACAAAGTCCACATGGAAGAAGCACTCCAGTCTGTGTGACCACGAGGTATTAATGGACGCAGTTATCAGACATCAAAGAACTAAAATCGTATCATTGTATGCCCACGTTCCTGATATGATCATTGAAGATAAAGGTGTGCATAAGCCATTATGGTGAAGAAAGCTGATGGTGCCAGCTATCAAAATATATAAATTCTGGGGTCTTAAAGTCTTGAAGGTTAACAAGCGGCCATGTAACTCAGAAGCAACAAAGTCCACATGGAAGAAGTATACCAGCCCTTGTGATCATGAGGTGTGAAAGGGATCAGGTATCAGTCAACAAAGAATTTTTAAAATATTATATCATTGTAAATGGGGTGGGGGGAGAACAGATTGGGAACCCAAGGTCAATCTTCAGGGGAAGTGACATCCTCCTACAGAAGAGTCTTGGGGAAGGAGATGAGCTAGTCAGGGCACTGTGTAGCAAAGTTGAATATGCAACTTTCCTTTGATTCTAAAATGCTTTCTCCTCCCATGATCATGATCTGTATTCTACCTTACAAATCAGGTTAGACCAGATGATGTCCACTGGTACAAATAGGAACCGGAGACATGGGAATCCAGGACAGATGATCCCTTTAGGAAGAGTGGGAAGAGTGGTACCGGGAGGACAGAGGGAAGGTGGGGTAAAAAGGGGGCTAGATTATAAGTATGTACACATAACTTCCTGCCTGAGGTATAGACAACAGGGAAGTGAGTGAAAAGAGACATAGGATATGAAAAATAATAACAATTTATAAATTAGCAAGGGTTCATGTGGGAGGGGAAACAGGGAGGGAGTGGAATAAGGAGGTGCCAATGATAAAGTCTTAATTAGAAAGGAAATGTTTTGAGAATGATAATGGGATAATGGGATCAATAGCACAATTGTGCTCTGCATACCAAATATGCATGTATGTATGCATGCATTGTGCTAAGGGCTGTATGAGTCCCCAATAAAATGATTTAAAAGAACAACAAATCATTGCCACCTTATATTTTCTTTGTCCTAATGCCCCTAAAACTTGAACGTATTAGTTTTGTATTTCTCATCCATAATGGACTAAAATTTCATGAAAGTAGAGACTCTTTCTGTTTGAGTCAGTGTTATATCTTCTTCATTTAATAAGTATGCCCCCAAAAGCCCCACTGTCAGTGATTCAATTCCAATTCATAGCTAGCTCATAGGGAATGTTTGAAGCTGCAAACCTTCTCACTCATTCACTATCTTTTCGTCATTTCTGACTCATTGCAACTCTGTAGGGCAAGTTAGAAATGTAGGTTTATAAGACGAACTTTTACAGGATTAGAAAGCCTCAACTGTCTCCCACTGTAAATTTCTAGGAGATCAAACAACCTTATGCTTCACCCACTAAGCCACTGGAGGATTTGAACCACGGATCTTTTAATTAGTAGTCCAACCCTTACCCAACACTGCCGCCAGAATGCTTGATAAATAAGCATGTTTATTGTTTATAAGTGCCATTGAATAGCGATCCTATACACAACAGAATGAGCTCTACAGAGCAGAATGAAATGCATCTCATATTGAGTCATTCTCAGGGCCCGCCTCTTTTTTCACTGTCCCTCTACATTACCAAGAATAAAGTTTTTTTTCTCCAGAGCCTTGTCTCTCTTGATAACGTGCTCGAAGTTCACAAAAGGAAGCCTTTCTATCCCTGCCTGTTAGAAGCATTCTAGCCATACTTCTATGATACACATGTTTATCATTTTAGCAGTCCCATGGTACTTTTAATAATCTCCCCCATCACAATAATCCAATACCCAATAACAGTGAATTATTTAGGGCCTTTTAAGTCAAGTAGCTTTTGTTTGTCTCACCAAATGACTTCTCTTTGATGAATCTCAGTAAGAAGGTAGGGGAAGATACCGGTTGGATAATAGGATTGCATTGTGAATGACAGTTGACAGAGTTCATTGTGATTGCCATCACGCTGCACATAAAGGGAATCATTTCAGAAGCAGCTGGTAGGATGTTACTACTAGTACAGGAAGTGCCAGGAGTAGAGTAATTCCTTTGAACTCCAAGATCCGAGCATATTTAACATCCTTGATCTAGAAGACAGAGTTGACGCCAGAGGAGAAACATCAGATGAACCAAGGACCAGAGCACTAGCTACAGCAGTGGATATCATATCCCACAGAGCATGTAAACTTGGATGCTCTGGGGGAAAGGGACTGGTTTGTGGGATAGGTTGCCTCTGGACACTTAATTGAGGGAAATGCGTTTGTCTTGGGTAGTCTTATAGTAGAGTGACATGCCTTAGGGGCATTGATAACTTTGTAGCATTGCATTGGCAAGGCAGAGACCAGATCAATTGGCTGAGGACCAGAATGAGGCCCGTTTGCATTCTCCACACAGAAGAAACTATGCTGAATGATCAACTCTCCCCTGGGGATTTCTCATCAGAATTGTAACCCGTAAATTCTATAATAAACTTTAGAGTTATGAACATCATCTGTAAACTTTGGCTGCCAACTTCAGTGGATTATTGATCATAATCACAGAAGTAAAGTATCTTTTGTGGAATGATTGGTATGAGAATAGGGTGAGAAAGGTTGCAGGGTAGAGGAAAACATGACCATTTCCTGTGACAATCTGCCTTGGTTACAATCACCTGGTGATGTCAAATGTGGTACTCTGAACCATTAGCTCGGTAGGGCAAGCTCCATATTTACAATCCTCCACACCTTTTGTGGTCCTGCATTTCAAAATCAAACCATATCCGAGTCTCATCTAAAGAAAAGGAATCCTGCAAAAGTGGAGAACTTGAAGAAGTATTTTAGAGAGCCACCAAAAAGCTCTAATGTCTTGCACAATCACAGTCTTTATTCTATCCTCAGTGTGGCTACTCCGACTAGTTAAAATAAAGCCTATTGCTGATTAGGAATAATTACAGATTATAGACTAAGTAACAGTTCAAAGCCACCTAGAGGTACTTCAGAAGACAGACCTGGTGCCAATAATGAGAACTGATAAACCAGGAGGATAAGGGGAAAATGGGGGTAGAAAGGGAGAATCAATATATTGATATATGACTCTCTCCCAGGGAGATGAATAACAGAAAAGTGAATGAAGGGTGACAGAAGATTATGTAAATTATCAAAATAATAATCTGTAATTTATCAAGGGTTCATGAGTAAGGGAGGGTAGGAGATGGAGGAACAACTTGAGGAGCAGATACCAAGGGCTCATGTAGAAAGAAAATGCTTTGAAAGGGATCTTGGCAGCATAAGTATAAATGTGCTTGACACAATGGATGAAGGTATGGATTGCGATAAGAGCTGTAAGATCCCCCAATAAAAATATTTAATAAATAATCATAGAAAAGAACACAGACCGGGTGACCTGATTCCTTAAAATGACTGTAGAGTAGGTCTATTTTGCACCCATAGGTTGCCCTAAGTCAAAATCTATTCAATGGTGAAAAAAAACCTTACTTTTCATTTATCTATAAGTTTAAGTTCCAAAGACCTGGCTATTATGTGAAAATAATCATTATGTGAAGGTGGCTGCTATTTTACATAACTGAAAAATTATGCCATTACATAACCAACAAATTATATCACTACATAACTATTAGACTACTGAGAATCGTGGTCCAGCAAAGTTGACAAATAGCATTAGCTATCATAACCAACATTATTCTTCTCATGCTTCTCAGCATTTGTTCCTGCCAACATACATCACTAATGCCCCAAACAGTTCACTATTTTAAAAATGAAATGTCAGATAACAAGATAGTTGAAAAATGAAGAATAGGTGCATTATTATTATGAAATGTCCTGTCTGTTCCTTCTGTTACATGATTTCAAAAAATGCCCTCAATACCCTGATTTTCTCTTCTCTAAAGGGCTTAGCTTGTTGACTTTGGTAACATCTCATATTCTCTCAGTTCATTGCAGTGGAGACTCCTGTGTTATCGTGTTCTTGAACTGATTTATCCTGGTTCCCTGTTCATTTCTCCATCTCTAGGTAAATGACTCATTTGCAAGTCTTTGTATTCAGAAGATACTCAAGATAATAAAACTGAATGTAACATATTTCTTAGGCAGATTTCCCTGACTGCTTTATGAGTAAACATTGTGATATGTTTATATCCTCAGGTACTTGAATTATGAGTGTACATGTTCCACCCCTGTGCCCCTCTTTCCCACCCCACACAAACACAAAAGACAAAAGCCCCACTGGGCAGAGCTTTGGTAATACACATTTTTTTTCCCTCTAAAGGATCTTCAAACAACCCACTCTGAGTTAGTGTATCCAGTGGCATCTCTGATCACAGTTAATTTTTTTTGGTAAAACAGTTTCGCTCAAAACTGTTTTTTATTTTAAGTATTGGTCAATTTATGAGAACAGCTGTGAAATTTTATTTTCTGCACAGGAAAACTGCCACAGAAAATGTGGTAATATTGAGCACAGCTTGTAAGGACAGCGCTGTGGTAGGAACCCAAGTCTATATGAGTGGCTTCCTACTTTGAAAAAGGTGAAAGGTTGTTGATGAAAAGCCTCTTTCTGGACATCTGTCAACTTCTTGAAGGGACAGAAGTGATTAATTTCATGTGCTGGTGCTGGAAGACCCCTTGGAGCTCCATTCAACAAGTTGTAACAGAAGCTTTGCGAATGATAGGGGCCACTGTGCTATTTGTCCCTTTGTTTCTAACTGACCAGGAAAAAGAGCATGGTCAAGGAACGTGTCTTTCTTTGAGAGAAAACACATCCAAAGTGGCCCAACCTTGTTCTCCCAAGGTCATTTCTGGTGCCTAGATTAGGTGCTATTCATAGGATGCTGACAGCAAACATCAATTAAGCCAGTGGAAGTTAACATCACCTTTCTCATAAAAAGCTCCTCAAGTGAATTCAAAGATCAACACGGTGCTCATTTATTTTTTTAATGTAACAGGATAATGCATTTGTCGTTTGTTTCACCAGGTCAGACTGTTCATCAAACTTTCTATTTAGCGGTCCTGAAAAGATTGTGTAAGAGTGTGCAACAAAAAAGGCTTGATTTGTGGCAGACTGGGACTGGTTTTGCCAGCGTGACAATGGACTTCCTGACACAACCATCTCATTTTGCCAGTGCCTCTTGCCCCACACATCTCACTCACCTGGCCTGCCTCCATGAGACTTCTTTTTGTTTCTGCAAATGAAGAGGGACATGAAAGGCTAGAGAAAATATAATGCAGAAGAGATGAAGAAAAAAGTGAGGAATGTGCTGTCAGCCGATCCAAGGTGAGTTTGCAAATATTTCTAAGAACACAGTCCCAGATTTGACACATGTATGACATGTAATTGAGAGCACTTTGAAGGTGGTAATGTTGTTTTGCAAACAAACTTAAATTCATAGCTTTGAAAAAAATCCTTTTGCTTTAGGTACCCCCTCCTATTTACGATGGGTGTAATTTAGGAAGTGATGGATATACCATCCTACTTCTTTGTGCTATTCATGTGTCAATTATGTCATAACACGAGAATAATGACTTTATTAAACCCTGCTAATATGCTAAGTGCTGCCATGTATTAATTCATTTAATCCATTTAAGTAATTAAAGTAATTCAATTAATTCATTTAATATCTAGTCTATTAAGTGGCTCTATTACTACCTCAGCATTGGAAATGATGACAAATATGTTAAATCTTATATCAAAGAAACTATCCTGAGTAAATAGAAGATCTTCAGGGAAAAAATTAACCATCACATGCAGAATTAAGCTTATGAATTTCTTTCTCATGCACATGGATGACTGCATGGTTACAAAGCAACCCTGCTGTATTAAATCAAGTTAAGCAAAATGGTTCATAATAACAAAATTTAATGAAAACATTATTATTATTATTATTATTATTACATATTATGTTAAATACTTTAGTGTTCTGGTAGTTTTCCTTTAATGCATGGAAAGGTACACTCCTTTTTATACTAAACAAACATTTATATACTAAAACAAACATTTATTGAGCTAACTCTTCCAAGTTATGTAAAAATTCAACTTAAAGACCTATTAAAAATCAAACACAATTGTAATGTGTTGACTAAGTGCATTAGGTTCTATATTGAGTCTTTGGATTAAAAGCAAAGATTGAAATTTTCTTCCTGATTATTAACCCCATGCTTTTTCCTTTCTCTCTTTTTAACATATACCTACACATGCACATATATTCATTTAATACTGCGATGATGTAAGGCATTTACACAAAATAGAGACAGACTACAAGTAATAGATGAAATTTTAGATACCTTCTCATCATTCTTCCTCATTTATGGATGGAGTATGTAACATGAAGTGGTACAATTGTGTGTAGGGCCAATTTGGAAATAAAGTATATTTATTCTCAGTTTTATTGAGTTAGCTTTCAATGCCTTTAAGAAATTATTGGAGTTATTACTATAAAATATACTAATTTTTATGTGTGGAAAACAGTGTGCCATTCTAAAATATTCAAACAGTATGTAGAAATTATTGAAAAATAACAACGTAGAATTCAAGTACACTTTTACTGAACATAACTCAAAAACAGTTGTATCATTGTATCAATAAGCAATTGCCCCCAATTCCAGGAACATTAAGAGGAGGACATGAACCTAGGATGTCACTAGTCAAGTCAAATAGCTTTTGGAAGAAAGCAGAGAACACCACAGGATGTTGCTTTGTGTTTTGTTTATTACATGAAAGCATTTAAATGTGTGGATCACAAGATATTTTCAATAACACAGTAATAAATGGAAGTTGTACAACACTTAATTGTGCTCATACATAATCTGTGTACAGAGCAAGTAATAGTTTTTCAATCAGAACAAGTAGATATGGAATGGCTTAAAATCAGGAAAAATATATGTTGGCGTGGTGTTCTTTCACCACACTTGTCTACTCTGTATGTTGAGCAAATAATATTAGAAGTTGGACTATATAAAAGAGAATATGGCATCAGGATTGCAGGAAGACTTATTAATAACCTGAGACATGAAGATGACATGTCCTTGATTGCTGAAAGTGAAGAAAAGTTGAAGTACTTAATGATTAAGATCCGACACTACAAGCTTCAAAATGTATTGAGACTCAATGTAAATAAAAGGAAAATATAATTGAACCAATAGACAGCATCATGATATAAGAATAAAATATAGCAATCATCCGGCATTTAATTCTCTTGGATCTACAGTAAGCACCAAAAGCAGTAAAGAAATCACATGACTTTTTGCATTGGACAAATGGATTGTAAAAGACCTCTTATAATTTTAAAAGTAAAAATGTGCACTAAAGTGCACGTGCTCTAACCCATGATATTTACAATCACTTCAGATGCAAGTGAAAAGTGGCCAATAGGGGCTGAGCCCCGGTGGCGTAGTGGTTGTGCGTGGGACTGCGGCCCACTGGGACGGAGGTTCAATTCCAGCAGTGGGGCTGGGCCTCCTACTCCCACCACTGGAGAGAAGTGATGCCCCCCCTCCAAAAAAAAAAAGAAAGAAAAAGAAAAGTGGCCAATTAATAAGGGATACCAATGTAGAGGTGGCATCTTTGGATTATGGTGTTCACAAAAATACTGAGTATATTCTGGTGTGTGAGAAGAACAAACAAATCCAATTTGAAAGAAAGACATCCAGAATTCCCCTTCAAAAGGAGTGTAGTGTCTCCCTTCACCCACAACTGTCAGTGTAAGACATGAAAAAAATTATAAATTGTCAAGGGATTATGTGAGAGGGAGGATTGGAAGGGAGCAAAAAGCATGAGGACCTTATACCAAGGCTCAAATAGAAAGAAAATGCTTTGAAAATTATGACAACATCTGTAAAATGGATGCATGTGTGGATCATAATAAGAGGCCCCAATAAAATGATTTTAAGAATAGAAAATAAATAAAACTGCTTACAAAAATGGCAAAAAAAGAAGAAAGGAGGATGGTGAGGCTTTAGCTGAGGTTTTCAAGCTTTGGGTAATTATCAGGATGAATCAGTTCCTGTTATGTTTGGTAAAATAAAGGTTCAGCTAAAAAGAATAACATCAAGAAATTGGATTGAAGGGCTGAGCCCCGGTGGCGTAGTGGTTGTGCGCGGGACTGCGGCCCACTGGGAGGAAGTTCAATTCCAGCAGTGGGGCTGGGCCTCCTACTCCCACCACCGGAGAGCAGTGATGCCCCCCCCCAAAAAAAAATAAAGAAATTGGATTGACACTGTGGCAGCAACTATAGGCTCAAACATAGCAATCCCTATGAATATTGCACAGGACTGGCTGTATTTTATAGTGTTGTAGATACACTTTTCTCTGAGTCAAAACTGACTTTATGTCAACAAGCATTGTGTGTATATTTGTCTGCAGATGTTAGAATGGAGAAATATCAGAATAACACAATATAAAATCCTGTAAATATTAGCTTCAATCTATTCTGACATCAACTAAACAAAGAAGTACATATTTCTCTGTCTCCAACAAGTGGGTGGTAGATCAGAGTTCACAAGTTAAAGACACAAACCTTCAGATATGGGCCCAAGACTTCACATACTAACCATAAGGTTCAGAATACTCAGGTCACACTTACTTCATAGTTTCTGGATATAAATTAAGGAAGAGGTCTTTATATCTTAGGATACAGGGCATCAGCTCTGGAATCCCCAAGGTTACCATGGCACTCATAACCCTTGAGTTCAATAATTCACTAGAATGACTCACAGAACTCATAGAAAGTGTTATGTTTGCAATTTCAGATTTATTGCAGCAAAGAAGGTATACATTAAGAGACACAGAGGATTGGTCTGGAAAAGCTTACAACATGAAGCAACCATATCCAGAGTCTTTTGAGGTGCCTAATTTTAGAGGACTGATTGAGCTTAACTCTTAACCCTCAACCCTTCTCTGAGGTTGGTGTCACTCGACCTGGTGATTTTTTTAGTCTGGCCAACCCTCTTCTAAGAGTCATCTCATTAGTAAAAACCTTCCAGTGTTGTCTAAGGAAAAAGATACTTGAATCATTGGGCAAGTTCCAAGGATATTTCAGTTATTTCTCAAATAATTTAAGCAAATAATTTTAAGCAAAGTTATTTATTACATAAGAACCAACTATTTCATGGGCCTGGCATGAACTGAAACCTGGGATATACTCTTCTGAAAAGAATATGCTTGCTTGTTGATACCAAAAGAGTTGTTTTCAGGCAGACGTTTGTGAGGTTTCATGCACACAAGCTGGTCCTGAATGTCGCTGAGACAAGTTTCAGAGCTAAGTAATGGTTGTTCTCATCACATTTGTGAAAGCTCCTCAAGGACCAAGGAGAGGTGGTGCGAGGAATGTCAAGCACACCTTTCATATGGACATGTAGACAGACTCGTATTTCACAACTCTAAGCTAGCAATAGAGCTCCAAATGCAATCTGGGAAGTGAGTACACCCAGATCTGAAGGAAGGAGTGATGGGGAAAAAAGAAAATAGATGATGGTACAGTTAGCTGGTCAATAGAACATTTTATGGATGCAATCTCTTTTTAACCTTCTTTAAGGCTAAACTATTACTAATCTTTTGTGTGCATTTTATTGTAAAATAGAAGTCTAACTATAGGGGGAAGTTAACAGAATGTACAGTGAATGTCTCTAGTGATTCCTAAAAGTATTGGGGAGTGTGCAAGCAGATGTGGCAATCTGTGAACCTGATGATCAGACATCATTTTGCATGTGCCTATTTATAACCATAGGACGGAAAGATTACAAGCAACAAGGATTCTATCATGCAGAATAAAAATAGCTAGCTTTGACAGACTGGCAAGAATATCTGAGAACCATTAGAATAGACACATCTCCTTTGAACACTACAGTTTGATAATTAAAAAGCACAAGTAAATCCTCATAAAATATTTCCAAATAAAATCGTACCCATTGAGTTACAGAAAAAATATTTAAATGATGAAACAGATACAATATTATATACTTAGCTGCTATATAGAATGCTAAATGGTAGTGAATTAAGCCAGGGCTTCCAGACCTGCTCTTTTATATTTTGACACACAATATTTTGAAAATGTTTATACATAAGTATATATACATAAGTATGGTAATTAGAGGGAGATACATGTCTCAAGGCATTTGCCTCTGCATTCAGGGCTAAAGGGTCAACAAGCAGGCATATCAGTTAGAAATGCTAATTTAAGTTACTGATGAAATTCAGATAGTATGCTGGTATTCTAGGCAATAATTCAATATACTCACATGAGCCCAATGATTTGTTTTATCTTTTACTTTTTATTGAGAACTGCATAAAGAAAAACACAGAAAATCAGTTTCCATTCAAAAATTCATATTCATTTTATTTCATATCATTGATTAAAATCCTCACAGAATGACTTCCCTTATCCTATTCCAGTCCATATTCTTACTATATCCATTTTTCCTTATTTTTACACCCTTGTGAATTTTGTCCTTGGGTATATGCTGCAATTTTGATCTCAAATAGCTGATTTTTCTAAAATTTGCACACCTCTCCCATGTTATTTTTCTCCTCCTAATACTGTCCATTGTTTTTCTGAAAACAGAATAGCAGTGATGAGTTCAGTTCTAGCCTTAAATTTTTTTGCTTTATCCTATCTGCATCTAAGCACTGAGGGTGCATCCAAGTGAGACAGAATCCTTACCAACTTCAGACTTTTCTTCCATTATCATGATGATACTGATTGGTCCAGTTATAAAGATTGTGAGTTATAATCCATACTGAAAGCTAAAAATACAGTGTTTCTGTTGTGCATAATGTTGCAATGGGTCAGAATCAACTTGGTAGCATATAGCAACCTCTTTTCCTCTTCCATACTTCAGAATAACTACCAAGTAATGTTTCTTTGAGTTGGAAAACTCCTTTTATGACTTTTTTAAATAGAATCCTCATGCAATATTTGTCCTTTTAATTGACTTATTTTATACACTATGTTCTCTAGGTTCATCCATGTTACAAAATGTTTTGAAAATTCATAAGTACTTATTGATGTTGTATAGTATTCCACTGTGTCTATAAATGAAACTTTTATCCATTACAGCACTGATGGACATTTAATTTGTTTTCTTCTTTTTTTGTTTACTATTTTGAAAAGGGCTTCAAATGAACATGAGCATGCACTTATCTCCTGTTGTATGATTTTCCTTTATTTAAGAAATATCTTGAAGTAGGTTTGGATATTACTTGATTCTATAGCTTAGATATTGTTTGGTTATAGTTTGTTCAAGCCATACCGAAATATTGTCCAAAAATGTTCAGATAATTGGTGGAATATCAATTGAGATATTTCAATAACTTGATGAAGCACTGACAGCACTCAGTTATCTCTGCCAGGAAATGTGGAACACAGCTACTTGGCCAACTGATAGGAAGAGATTCATATTTGTACCCATTCCCCCCAAAAAAGATGAGCCAAGAGAATTTACAAACTATATAACTAGATCACTGATAACACATGTAAATGAAATTTTGCTGAAGATCATCCACCAACTGTTGCAGCAGTGCTTTGACAGTGCGTTACCAGGAGATTATACCAGATTCAAAAAAGGATGTGAAACAAGCATATTATTGTTGTTGTCTGATAGATCTTAACTGAAAGCAGAGAATACCAGAAATATTTTTATTGTCTCTTATTGGCTATGCCAAGACATTTGACTGTTTGAATCATAACACGCTATGGATAATCTTGAGAAGAATAAGAAGTGGAGACAATTTCATTATGCTCTTATGGAAATTACCCACGTATCAAAACACAATAGTGTGAACAGAACAAGGAAATACTGCATGGTTTGAAGTCAGAAGAGGAGTGCACCATGGTTGTGTTCCTTCACCATAAATACTTAGTCTATAGTTTGAACAAATCATAAGAGGAGCTGAATTATTTATAGAAGAATGTGGTGTCAAGGTTGTAAGTAGACTTGTTAACAACCTGCAACAACAAAAAATGGCACAACACTGCTTGCTTCAAGCTTGGAGCAATTGAAGCACCGGAGAGGAAAAGCACGAATTATAGACAAGTATTGATTACCACTCTGTATCAAGAAGACAAAAATCCTCACAACTGGACCAATAGGTGACATCATGATAAAGGGAGAAAGGGTGAAAGTTGTCAAGGATTTGTCTTACTTGGACTCAAAATCCATACTCATGGAAGCAGAAGTCAAGAGTTCAAAAGACACAGTGAATTAGGTAGATCCGCTGAATGAGACGTCTTAAGAGTATCGAAAAACCATGATGCTACTTTGAGAACTAAGATTTGCCTGACCCAAGACATGGAATTTTCAATCGTGTCACACATGTAAATGTTTGGCATTGAATAAGGAAGACCAAAGAAGAATCAATTCATTTGACTTATGGTTCTGGTGAAGAAATGGGAAAGTATCATGAGTGGTTGAAAGACCAATTCTCTCTTGAAATTCATATAAGCACAATGCTCCTTGGACTCGAAGATGTGAGATGTGGCCTTAAGTTAAAGTGAGCAGATTTTCAGTGGGATGCCTTTGACCATGGGCTGGGGGTTCCTTGATTAAAAATTCGACCTATATGAAGCAACAAAAATGTTCATAGAACTCAAAATAACATTGCAATAGATTTGCTTTAATTTTAAAAATGTCACGGGATATTGTTAAATTGTTAAAAAACGGGACATCTGATCACTTTACTTAAAATACTTTTGACGTGTTATCAGGAAAAAGCAGTCCGTGGGATAGGATGTCATGCTTGGTAAGGTAGAAAAAGAAAAAGGTAGGTAAGGAAACAGAAGAAACTTGTCAATTAGATGGGGTGGCAGAGTTGCTACAAAGATAGGCTCAGGAATAATAATTGAGAAGATGGTGCATGTGTGGACAACGCTGCATTGGGTTGAACATTGGGTTGTTATCAATCAAAACTGACTCTGTGGCCTCTAAGAACAAAAAACTTTTTGAGGAAGTGCAGTCCTATTTTCGCAATGGTTGGCCCATTTCAGAGTTCACCAGCATTAAAAAAAATTGTGACTACTGCTTGGATGTGGTGATAGCCCATTGTTATAGCATAAAAGTAAAAGTTGGAAGGAAGAAATTAAAAATGCATTTAAAGCCTTAGCCAAAAATAAAACTACAGGACTTGATAGGATGCAAATTGAAATGTTTCCACTGGCTGATGAAGCACTGGAAGCACTCACTTTTCAACGCGGGGAATTTGGGAGACAGTTATATAGAATGTTCCAGTCATAGAGCAATGTCTTTAATATCACATGGAGTTTCAAATTTTCTGAAGCACATCCAGCAACTGTTTCAGCAAAACTTTAGCAGGAAACTTCCAGAGGTTCACTCCAGGATCAGAAAAGGGCATGTTGAAGTTAGATGGATCTTGAAAGCAGAGAATACTAGAAAATATTGCTTTTCGTTGGTGTTGTTTTTAAATCAACAATGCATAGTCATTCAACTGTGTGTGTCTTAGCAAACTATGAATAGCCTTGAGAAAATTGGTGGTTTCAGAATACTTAGTTGCGCAGAACCTGTACAGGAATCAAGAGACAGTTGTGCCAACAGAACAAGAGAATAGTGCTTGGTTTAAAATAAGAAGATATATATGTCAGGCTTGAAGCCTCTCACTATACTTATGCCATCTATGTGTGGAACAAATAATCATGCAGTATAAGGATTGTTGGAAGGTATGTTACTTGGGGTAGGTGAGGAAAACAAATCCAGCAAGACTCATATGTATACACGAAAGAGGCTTATATACAAGAACAAATGAAAATTGAGAAAATGTCCAAGCCCACTCCAGTACAAGCACATCAGTCTGGTTTTAGCCCATATGTCTGATACCAATTTATTAAGTCCTCTTCTGACTCATGAAACACGTGCATTGATGCCAAATGCAGGTCAGCGTGATTGGATGGAAGTCTTCTGGGTCCAGTGGTGTTGCAAGCATCCCAGTGCTGGCAGGGGTCTTCATGTGGCTATTCCAGCACCCAGTGCTACATCAGGTCAAGTCCATGTGGCTTCCCCAGCTCAGGCCACTAGATTAGTTCCATATGTCATGTCAGCTGCAATGTCTCCCAGGGAGTGAACAGAGAGAGTATATCTCCTGTTTACAAGGAGGAGACCCAAGATTTCCCAGAATTTTCAGGAAAAAAATATGCCCACACAGAGATCTCCTTGGCTATGAGGCAATTGACAAATAAGTCTCCACGCCTTCACTCTTAATCTTCTCAAGTCCCAATTTGGCACCAGGTTATGGATAAAGCAAATAAGATTTATTAACAATCTGAGCTATTCTGATGATATCCTTACTCTCCAATAATCTAAAGAATTTCTGTGCAGCAAATTTACCTGGCATGATGTGTCTTTTGAGCATTGATTGTGGTTCTAAGAAAAATAAAACCCTTGACAAATTTGACCTTTTTTTCCATTTATCATTATGTTACCTACTGGTTCAGTTGTGAGTATTGGGGTCTCACAACTGAAGGAGTCTTCATACTGAAGGCTAAAATCATCAATATCCCCCAGCCAATGCTTCAAGCTTTCTGTACTTTCATCAAGCAGGGTTGTTCTCCGGCAACTCACAGTTTGTTAGTAATCTCTCCTCCAATATTGAAGCAACATTTTTCTTTATATAACCCACTTATCTGGTGATTTGTTTAGTATGTTGATTGAATAAATAAGCTGAGAGGATACAAATTTGATGAATATTTTCTTGATTTAAAAACATGCAGTTTCCTTTGTTCTCTCAACTGCCTCTTGGTCCAAATATAAGCTATGCAAGAACATAAAGAAGTGTTCTTAAATTCACATTCTTCTCAATGTTATCCATGGTTTGTTATAGAGTTGAATGTCTTTGAAAAATCAATAAAACCAAAGTAAACCTCTGCTGTTATTCACCACATTCATTCAAGATCCATCTGATATTAATAATGCTACCCCTTGTCACATGTCCTATACAGAATCTGACCTGAGCTTCTGGCAGCTGATGGTCTTCAGCAAAATTTTACTTGTGTTTGATATCAGTGATATTGTTCTATAGTTTGAGCTTTCTGTGAGATAACCTTTCTTTAGAATGGGTACAAATATGTATTTCTTCCAGTTAGTTGCAAAACCAACTATCTTTTAAATTTTCTGACATAGATAAGTAACTGCTCCTAGTGGTTCATCTTGTTAATTTAGTGGAGCAAAAGGTAAAACAAGAAATAACTCAGTGAGATCGATTGACAATGGTTGCAGCAATGAGCTCACATATAAGAGCACTTGTAAGGATGCTAAAGGACTCGGTAGTACATCCTCCTGTTGCACATAGTGCTGCTATATATGGGAGCCAACTGAACAACTCCTACCGACACCAAAAACAATGACTAGGACCCACAAATTTAAGTATTTCATCATTTAGCCATAATGTCTATGATATTTAGTCCTATGATAGTAGGACAGGACAGTTTAAAGTTTTGATATGCCATATAGGATTAGTGAGATCAATTAGGAGACTCCTATGGAAGTTGGGTGAGGATAGATGGAATGAAAGATTAGAATGAAGAACTGGGGGCATGCTTAATTTAACAATTCTTTTTGCCCTTTGACCATGAGAGTTTCTGGAGTCTTTGAGCACAACTAATCAGAGATATGCTTCAAAACAGATTCTCTACTCATATAAATATGAAAATAGAATGTATTATTAAAATAATATATTGACAATTTAAAATTGCTATCATTTAGCATTGAATAATTAGATTGGGAAGTATAAGTCATCAAATCTTTCTTCCAACAAATCTATCCAGAATGTTCTTTAGGCATTCGAATGGAAAAGCTTGTCTCACATGCTTTGGAGATAACATAGGAGAGGCTAGTCCCTGAATAAAGACGACGTGTCTGGTAAAATAGAAGGTCAACAGAAAAGAGGACAATTCTAGGTAACTTAGTGACTCTGCGCTGTCAGAACGGGCTCAAGTATGACTGAGGCTATCTCACGACTGGACAGTGCTTTCTTCTATTGTACATAGGGTTACTATGAGTTGGCATAGTAACAGCACCTAACAGCAACACCTTTTACCTTAAGCCTCTTCATTAGTAGCTAAACATGTTAACTACTATCTATGTCACCCAAAGATTTATTACTAATCTCTATGCTTGAACAAGGCATTGCAGAGTTTACATAAAGAGACATAAGTAAGCATTTACTCTGATCATAAATCAGCAGTAGTGAAATAATCTTTAAAGCACCTTTGTGGATCTTTAACTTAGAAGTTTCCTTTGATCATTCTGAATTCTCAAAGTCATTTATTACAGCATTGTGCACTAGTGCTATACCATGCTCCCATACAGAATTACAGCCTTGGACACACAGTGACAACTCAACTTTGTTCTATTGAGTCACTGTGAGTCTGAATCAACTTGATGACAATTAACTTTAAAAAGTAATTTATGTAAATGAAGAGGAATATCCAAAATATTTTCAATTGGTAAGTGATGTCATTCATATTGTGTAATATCAGTCAATCATTTAATAAAAATAGCTAAAATGTGATATGATAGTACAAAAATATGTCTGAAATAGTGTTATGTAGAGAAAATAAGATAAGGAGGATGATAGATATAGTATATGATTTTGCAAATAAAATATATTTACATGTACTTAAATCCATCTCTGAATATGAAAAAGTGGACTAGAAACATATCTGGAAGACTTGGCTCAGATTATCTTCAAGAAGAGTGTCTATGGACAAGGAAGGTTTTTGCTTCCATTTCTATTGTCTTTAAATCATGGGGTGAAACCAAATAAAAGCATGCCATGAGCTAATTGCCAGATCCCTGGTAACATTGGGATGCATACCACACGACCTGTTTTTCATACTTTGCAACTGCTTAAAGGGAGAAAGATGAGGTTGTCTCTATCAGGAGCTCTGCACAACCTCAGAAAATCCTGGATAGGCTTGCTATTAGTCTGAATTGACTAGAGAGTCGAGGGCTTGGATTATGTCCTGGATACACTTCTAAACACTTATTTTATATGAATTCAGGATTCTCAAAATAACTCTGAAGTGTTTACAAATTATTATGTACAAATTAGAGATGAAGGAAAAGAGGGAGGAGAAGAATCTACAGGTCTTAGCATGCAGCTTATCAATTAAGGAACCCAAATCACCTCCATGACTGTTTGATTTTCCAGACTCTCTCTGTATTTTTCTACCCATTGCTTGTTTTTTATCTTTTTTATGAATTTTGTGAAAGTTTAAAGAGAATATCATCAGTTTTTCATTCAAAATTTCATATGCAATTTGTTTGATCTTATTTATTAAAATCTCCACATTTTAGCATACTTTATCCTGTTTATTCCTTTTGCTTTTTCATTGGATTCTTTTTTCTTCCCAACTTGTCTCAGCCTTTTCCTTTGGTAATATTTCCCTTTTGATCTCAAATACCTAATTATTCTAAAGTATGTATATTTCCCTTCTGTAACTGTTCCCCTATAGACCTAATGTTTGTTTGAAAATTGAACCTTGAGACTGTGGTTCACTTCCAGATTTGATGAGTGATAAAGAGTTGTAGTCTAGAAGCTTCACTGTGTGACTATGTGACTAGTAAATCAGGTAAATTTATGATTTGCAGTTTTGTCCCACATTTTCCTCTCACTTTATCAAAGGTCTTCTAATGTAATTCCTTACAGAACCATCTATTTGGGCAGTCTCTAGTTCTTCTGGACTTAAGGACCTCAAGGATTATGTTGACGTAGTCAATTATCCCATTGAATTAAATGTTCATCAATCTTCAATTTTCTTTACTTTTCTTTGTTCTAAACAGTAAGAGACCAATAGTTACACATTACATGGGTTCTCTTAAGCTTTTAAGATCTCATTTGGTGGTCATTAAAATACTAGCTTATGCTTTTAACATATCTATAGATACTGCCACAAGGAATCCTGGTAGTACAGTGGTTAAACTACTCAACGACTAACTGAAATGTCAACAATTCAAATCCACTGGCCAATAAATGAAAAAAAATTGTTTTGGAAAAGTCTCGAAAAGCTAACAGGTACAGTTTTATTGTTCTATATAACCTCTGTGAGTCTAAATCTACTAGACTTTAATGATTTTGGTTGTGTTGGGGGGAGATGGGGTTAGTACACTCTTTCCAAAATATGTGTATACATTAATGAATTCTATGTTAGATCATACATATGAACAGTAAGTCTATGCTATATAATATTTTTTATTAAAAATCATTTTATTGGGGACTCTTACATCGTTTTTCACAATACATAAATAAACATACTGTGCCAAGCACCTTCACATGTCTGCTGCTGTTATTATTCTCCAAACATCTGCCTTACCCCTTGAGCCCTTGATATCGGCTTTCCATCCCTTCCCCTCTTCCCCTGCTCTCCCTTCCCCACCAACCCTCAATACTTTAGAAATTATTATTGTTCTGTCATATCTTACACTGCCCAACCTCTCCCCCAACCCACTCCTTTGATGTCCTTCCTTCAAATAGGAGCTTATGTGTGCATCCTCGCAGTTGGTTCCATCTCTCTACTCCACCTTCTCTCCACCTTTCCAGCAGCTCCAATCTCACCACTGGCCTGAAGGAGCTCATCCATCTTGGCTTCCCTATATCTCCAGCTCCCCTCTCTACCAGTGTACCTTCTTCCAGTCTATCTGGATTTGTAAGGTAGAGTTGGGACCATGATAGTTACAATAAATTTTATAGATAAAAACATTTGTTTTACTGTAGCCTCTAATTTGGACTTGACTCAACCAACTTTCTCTTTTATGACTTAGAAGATGTAATGGAAGTCATAGACTTTTATTTCCACTCCTAGATGTCACTGTGGTTTAAAAGAAAGAGCTAGTCTAGATATGAGGAAATCAGCTTCGAAATCCAATTCCATCATCATCAAGGAGTCATTGTAAATATCTCTAGGATTCAGATCTCTTATCTGTCCAATGGAATTATGCTAATGGCCTCATCAGATCTCATTGAGTGCCTGTGATGAGCAATGAAGTAAGTTTCATAGAGGGTGGCCATTGTCTTTTGTGCATGTCTTTCTAATTTTTAAGCAGATGTGTAAGAATCCACTGAGGGAAAGCATCTTTGAATACATTATTAATATATGAAGATTTCCAATTGAGCAAATCTTATGAAGCAATTTAGTAAACACCTTAGCTCTTAGGGACTTGTTTAGGCAGACATCATTGCAAAATTATTCAGCAGACATTGTTGCAGGATATTTTAGCTCCCCAATAAAATTATTTTAATAAAATTTTAAAAGTGATAAAAATAATATTTTACCTCATTTTCCCTGGATATTCCCTGGCTTGCTCATCCTGAACACATTGTTTTATAGAGTCCCCCAATAATATAAACAATAAACACACTGAAAGGTAGGAGGTTCAAGCTTACCAGACATGCCTTGCATAAAAATCTGGAAACCATTCATTCCCCTTAAAGTGAAACAAAACTGCCTTTGAAAACCCTATGGGGTAGAGATAAAACTCTTCTACATTCACACTATTGAGTTGAGTCAACTTGATGCCAAGCAGTATCCTGCTGTAGTGCATTGCACAGAGTAGGTGCTAAGCATACATTTTCTGAGTGAATTCAAGAAGTAAATAAATAAGCCATGCTGAGCCTGTTTTGCAAAATCTGCCAAAAAATGAGGAGATGAATATATTTGAGAAGTGAAGAATTATCTTGGTAACTACTACATCTTGTAATACAATAAAAGCAAAATTAAAAGATCAGCAAAGCAAACAGACATCAGACCATCTTTTAAGAAATTAATTCCAACTACAAGGAACCCTATGTATGTCAGAGTACAACTAACCCATTGGGTTTCCAAGTTTCTAAATTTTTATAGAGGCATATTTCTCCCTTAGGCTGGCTGATGGCTTTGAACCAAGGAATGGTTGCTTAGCAGTCAGGTGCTTAACCACTGTACCATCAGGAAACCTCAAACAGGACAATAGGATCATTTAATCAAAAACTATGGAGCTGACAGCGAATCCAGAAATATTTGAACCCATGATGTTCCAACAGTTTTGTATAGAACCTTGGAGTTTGTGGAACTTCCTCATGGGCCCCTCAGATAGTGAAGGAAGGATCACCAGGGAGCACATCATATTCAATCTGGAAAATGATACGCTCTTGCTTTTCATATTGAACTACATGGAATTATTGTTTTGAACATGGCTTCCTTACTAACAAGCTGCTTGAAATCCACATATGACAATTCAAATGCCTTTGGATAATAGAGGAGGAAATTAAGATTTGAGAAGAAAATTACTATGCAAAAGGCTCTACCAAGAGTCCATAATATTCATAATATTGTAAGAAATTCAGAGCATGTACATGGAATACAGTTTATAAAGGACACACATGATATCCTAAATCAAATAACAAATCTTTGCAATTATGTGAAATGATGAAAATAATGAGATAAGATTGTTATGACATGTTTTTGTTGTTAGTCTTTTCCTTTAAATTATCAGTCATAATTTCAACCTCAGTTTTAGTGAAGATTCTAGCAAAAAATATTTTATGAAGATGAGCTGGACCTGGGCAAAGGGGGAAAGAATTCATACTGCCAGAAAAGAGGTTAAACTGTCTTCCTGGGAAGAAGTAGCACATTTTAATCTATTTTCTGCCTCCTGATGAAGAGCATACTATAATTACAGTAAAAACGTTTATAATTCTACCTAGTCTTTTCCAGTTTCAATTTATAGAGACATTTTCTCTTGCCCTGTGCACATATTAAACAAATTGAAGAAAATGTTCTCTGTGGAAATCCTCCTCTATATTATCTTGAAAATTTATATAATCTATCCTTCTGGAATCAAGTACTTGCATATTTTGGGAAATTTAATGAAGATTAAAATGTTTATCTCCCCTGTCTCTCAGAAATTGGCAAGCATCAATCCTGAAAGTGGGGTGGGAATAAGACAAAGAGCTATAGATTTCTTTTGGAAAGACTTTAGCTATTTCATGGCCTAACTTACCATGGAAAATGGCTGTGTAAATACCATGTCTTAGTGCAAACATATACAGAGAATTAGTTTATCACCCTCCAGGTCTTGTTCCATATGGTTGCAAGAATTCCCAGGAGGCTTTGTCAACATTGGAAAGTGAAATAGTCCAAAGTTTTAGCAATATCCATCCAGCATAATAAACCCTAAAGGGCAAGAATATTAGTGATATGTTAATGTCTAGAAATAATGAATTGTTGCTTGGGTGTCTAAGTTCCCAGTATTCTACTATCCCTAAGTGGCCTTAGGTACATATGGGAGTTATGTACAGCAGGATTTTATTCAACTCTGAAAAAGAGCGTAAACATCCAGACTTCAGTAATGAAGAGGTAAGGGTTTAATTATTTCATGCTCCATAGTCAGGAAGTAGCAATCCAGGTTAATAGTTCTGTGGTTCTTTGTTCTTGCAGATAATGCTTCATGGCTGCTGCATGAATCTTCTAAGCCTCATGTCTACCTTGAAGCAGGAAATTATTAGGATCCATCAATTCAGTTCTAACTCATAGCAATAATATGTAAAACAGAATAAAACACTTCTAATTCCTATGCCATCCTCCCAATTGCTGCTAGGAATTGAGTGCATCCTGGTACTCACTATATCCATCCATCTCCATGAGGATCTGACTTTTTTTCGCTGATGTCCTATTTTACCCCCCAAAAATGTATACATTGCAGAGACTGATCAGGAGTGTGAGACAAAAATTTCCACCCTCAATTCTAAAGAAGATTATGGCTACAGTTCTAAGATGGATGGAAAGAGGTCAGCAATAAGACACTTGGGTCTATGTCTCTTTCTGTATCTGACTGGGATTTTTGGAACGTCACAGTTGATGTACTTCTATAACCACTGCTGGTATTCTCTAATGAAATTTTTCTTGTACCCATATGGAGGCTGAGGAAGACAGTGGGTCAAGAGGTATGTAAAAGGAAATATAATTAAGAATTGGGGGTAAAGGGCATTTATAGAGGTCTAAATACACATAAGATCATAGGTGAATATATTTATAAATGATGATGGGGAGATAGATCTACATGCATATATGTATAGGGTTAGTATTTCCTCAATGCAAGAACACTTTATTCTATTAAAATGGCTTCCATGATGCTAACCTTCCTGAGACGTGGTGTCAAAGGGCTTCAAAGAATTAAAATCACACATTTGTCATCAGTGATCATATCAGGAAACCAAGCACGCGATGTTATGTCTTTTAGTTCTTTTTTTTTTTTGCAACCAAAAGTGTTAAAATTTAATTGAAGTCTGTGCATTGTAAAACATTTGGTATGAAAGTCAAACTGCATAGAATGCTATATTAGAAAGCACTATCAATGATGGCAACATGTGTACAAATATACTTGATACAATTGTTGTATGCTATGTTATAGAGCTGTAAGAGCTCCCAATAAAAGTATTTTTAAAGAAAGCAAAATTAATGTCAAATAATTAATTACACTGATGGCTGGAAATAATGAGGAGAAGGCACAAAGACAGAAATGTTCTTCTAATTTCGATGTATGTTTTACAGGCTATTATTTAAACTAATTAATTAAACAAGTGCCTAGAAACATAAGAGAAAGGGTAGAAAACTGATGTTCTGGTGCTATAACAAAAGGAGAGGATAAAAGATCAAGCTGTGGTGCTAAAAGAAAGTGGAAACCGGGCTGAGCCCCGGTGGCGTAGTGGTTGTGCGCGGGACTGTGGTCCACTGGGACGGAGGTTCAATTCCAGCAGTGGGGCTGGGCCTCCTACTCCCACCACCGGACAGCAGTGATGCCAAAAAAAAAAAAAAGTGGAAACCAATTAGAAGTGGAAAAACAAGAAATTAGAACAAAAAATTTAAAGGAATAAACCTTTAGCTAAGAGAAGGGGGAACCGATTACAAGGACCTACATATAACCTCCTCCCTGAGAAGTGAGTGAATGGAGACATCGGACAGTGTATGATTTGACAAAATAATTATAATTTATAAATTATCAAGGGCTCATAAGGAGGGGGAGGGGAAGAGAGGGGAAGTAGGAGGAGCTAATACCAAGGGCTTAAGTACAAGGCAAATGTTTGAGAGTGATGATAGCAACAAATGTACAAATATGCTTTGCATACAAAGGATGTATGTATGAATTGTGATAAGAGTTGTATGAGCCTCCAATAAATGATTAAAAAAGAAAAAACCATACATATTGGAAGTATAAGATGGACCATAATATTAGCTGAATTAAGACTGAAATACTACAATACAATTTATAAAGAACATTGGAAATTTGCATTAACTTATGTTGAAATTAAAAGAAAATGAAATTTGTCATAAAATCTATTTTTTTTAATTCATTTTATTGGGGACTCATACAGCACTCATCATAATGTATACATACATACATACATACGTTGTGTCAGTAGTTACATCTTTTCTGGGATGGGGTGGGGTTCTTTTTTTTTTTTTTTTTTTGTTTTGTGAGAAGTAAGCCA